>NCQT01112653.1:0-10141 GCA_002740465.1 Stenocereus thurberi
GGGTTACGGTCGGGCTATTACATATTAGAGCTGACCCGCGATCGTGAGCCATGCTAGTGAACGGAAGAGCCGTAGGCAGTCACCTAGTGAGGCAAAGATATTAGGATGGACCATTGGTCGAGAGGACGCAGAAATCGATCGGTTAATGAGGCACAACGAGGACGTTGTGCGCTTCAAGCGAGAGTGATTGTAACACCTCCTAAGTGACTTAGAGGATTTGATGCGACTATTTATATCATCAAAGGTGCACCTTTTTTTTCGGGAAGCCCACTCTTAAGAACTTTACAGTTAATCGTGCTTACTGTTGAGAAATCTTATGATGGTGACCTCCTGGGAAGTTCCCCAAGAGTGTGTGAGCAAGGACGAAGCACATCAAAAAGGCTCGTGGCGATTTGTGGGGCTAGATGATGATCCTTGAAGCTGTGTAATTGTCTCGACCTGGGAGGGGGTCGGGACGTTACAACTTATCTTAGCCAAATTTGAGGAAGACATTGATCTGTAGTCACTTAACGGTTAAGTCAAAAGAGGTGGCACTAGCTCTGATACCAATGGTTGGGCCCAAGTATGCTTAATCGCCGTAGAGAGGAGTAAATAGGGTAATAGTAAATATTCGCAAGTGTCCACCCAAGGACCTTAACTGTAATGTACCCTTTAAGACCTCTCTGGAAGTGATTTCATGTAAGTTCCTACTTAGGAATGATATAACTTCTAGTCAACCCTCTTGCTTACAACCATGATTCTCCCACCCCTTGTTACCTTACAAGGAATCTCAAATGTGTAGAAATATTACAATGATTTGATGTTTATCACTCAAGAGTACAACACTAAGAATAAAGTTAAGCTCTTTGATTATTAAGTATTCTCTAGCCTTAGCAAGGCCTCTCTACACGCATAGTCAGTAAGAATGCGACTGTTGAAGAATGCTAAAGATGATGTCGTTAGATGCTTAAAAATATTCTGTTTAATGATGTCGTTAGATGCTTCAAAATATTCTATCGAACGCTTCTCTCTAACTGCTACCATCTGGTTTAAGGGCCTTAAAGTCCATCCATTTTTTTGACTTCTGCTCAATTCTTGCCATCTCTTGAGGTGGTTCTTTAGCCTTGATTTAATATCCTAGCATTCCTCATTTACTAAGATAGAAGCCACTCTTTCGAGCTTTGATGTTGACATCCTCCAACTTGTATGGTTGACTACAATTTTTTCTTTTAAGAAAAGTGCTTTTGATCTTTGCCTAATTTGGGATATATTTGAATGAGATTTCCATGCTTCCTAAATGGTACTAGTTGCTATGTCATCAAAAATCATAAGGTTAATCTTGTTTAGCGAAGATTGTAGAATTAGATATTTAACAAGATAGATTTGCGCGATGTTTCTTTATCATGGAATCGCATATTTTCATACAATATAAATTTCATTCACTAGATACGCAAATTTTAGAGATATAAAATTAACTAGAGTGTTATAAAATTTATTTCAAGCTCAATTCCACTGTTACTATTTTTATGACTCTAACAGGGGTGGATTTCTAACAAGTCAATCAATCCTCGACAATAAGAGCTCAAGATACTGCAGCTTTGAAGCTCTAGGTAGTAACTTACCCAATGATCTTGACAAGCGTGCAACCTGAAAGCAATTAAGCACATAAATAAGATTCAAGTATGTGCGCAAACAAGATCTAATGATCCTTAAACCCATATTGCAAAAGTCCCTTAGGATTAAAAGATGTATGAAACAACTCATCACATTGTGGTGATTTTTCAAGAGGGAATTGATTAAAACGGTTAAAATAGGAATTTTTTATTTACTTATATGTTTAATATTGTTTGTTTTAGGTTGGATCAAAGCAGGATTTAGCTTGAGTTAAAATTTTCTAATTCGCAAAGGCCCAGACACTAAATCATAAACTGCGAGCTCAAGTAACTGGCAACCAGTTTTGGAACTTATATAATGTCAATTATATTATTCAAGAATTACAAATATGAATTTTGAAGTTTTACACAAGTTATTGAAAGGTTTTATTAAAGAATATGTATTTCATTATTATGTTATTAGATATTAAATTGTCGTCATTATATGAAAAGTATTTATTCTTGTCAAGGGCATAAGTCTACTCGTTGAACAGATTGGTGCTTACCGGGCCCTTATTTATTTCCTTCCTACAAGTGCACCCTTAAGGTGGTTAGGCACACATCTCTTGATGTACTTTTGGTAGACCTTGCCTTTGGTGTTATCTTAAGATTATTACTGCAAGGTAAAATGTGTATTTTGTGTTCTTGAGCATGTTGTAAATACTTAATTGTCTAATGTGTCTAAAAGTATGGGTTGTATGGTTGTGGTTGGTTTATGTCTATAACTTGTCATAAACATTAGCTTTAAAAATCAATGTGTGGTAATTCTGATTAGCCAGAGTTACCACTATAACTCTTACAAGTGAATTTTGTTGAATTTGATCAAGTAGATTAAGTAAAAGTAAGCTATGACGTATTAACCTCAAAGTTCTGATCATAGACCCAATGTACATTTTGTTTGTTCTATTTTATAAACTTTGAAGTAGGCAATTACGTGTGACTTTGGTTTGTTAAGCTACAAGTCTTACCAATAAGGCTATATTTACAATCAAATTATATCACATTTGACAATTGAGCCAATCATAAAGGGATCATTCTTGCGCCTTAGTGATGTAGTGAACCCTATACAGTGAGGTGTTACAATGCCTCTCTCAGCGTCAGATGATGGCTCCTTTTAGAGCCATTAAAATCAAGCAAAGATTAGTGAGAAACAAGTAAGTAAAAATCAAATTGTTGATATTGAGTCTTTATAATAATCGAAATGCAAAAATCCACATGCACACACACCCCCTCCCCCCCACACACACACACAAAAGTTCAACATGAAGAAAAATAAAATTTTACCATTTTTATAACGTTGGCCAGAAAACCACAGAAAAATTTTTGAGATGTCACTAATATATTGAGATTATGTAGTTTTGCATTGTATAGAAAATTGTATATTCTTTTATAATTAACCACTGAAATAAGAATAAGACATGTGGTTTGAAACTGAGACGTACAAATATGAGGAAACGATAAAACAAATTGAGAGTAATAGAAGACATAATTATTAAAAAAATAAATTAATTCATACGATGTCAGCTTGTGAACATGGACCTATTAACGATCACCTAAAATTCAAAAGGAATACTATTATGCTTTATCGGTCGTGTTCGATTTTACTATATATTGGGACAGTGATGGTTTTGTTGGTTTCTACCAATGAATGAAGATGGAAGGAGATGTTTTACTGGGAGAGGGGAGGAAAAAAAATGTCATGTGATTTTCTACGAGGAATGTATGTAACAAAGTCATACGTTTTATCAAATATAATTAAGTATAATTTTATTAAAGAGAATTGGTAACAAGATTCTTCATTGCAATTAAAGAATATTTCATGCATCATCTTTTATGTCATTATATTAACTTACCTATATTTTGATCTAGAAAGATTAACAACTCAAAATAAAAATCCTAGATACTTTAAGCACTTAATAATAAATTACTGTAACTCCATATATATAAAAAAATGTACAAAAATTATTATAAATCCCTAACGTTCTTATCTAATTTAGGGCATGGTCATTTGGACTTATGATAAGTATTTATTCATAATTATTACTAAAACATACTGAAACAAGTTGAAACATATTGAATCACGTTGAAACATGTTGAATGTTGTTGAGTGAGTTTATATAATCAGGGGCTTATTGTAATTAAGCATGAGAATATATTTGCATAGTTGTGTAACTTTTATATACACTATACACCCAAAATGAGCACTTATAAATATGTATTTATTTATGTTGTGATAGAATATATTCATTTTTCAATGATTTATGTTTTATCTGATATAACTATAAATTAAATTTTAAATGACGTTTTTTCCATGATATGTATAATGTACAAATAATTTACGAAATTATTCTCCCCTTTTTAGTCGCTATTGTTAACCCAATAATTTCCTGTATTCTTAGCAATTGATTGCATAATTAACTCAATTTTGAAAATAATTATATTTAGAATTACCTAGAACACACATTTTGGATAGTTGTTAGGAAATGAGAAGTTGACACTACAAATTTAGGAAATAACATTCGGTGCATTCTTAGCATAAATACCAAAAAATGCACGATACAACTAATATAATTCATCACTTGCTTTTTACCAAGTCATAGAATTCCAAATGTTGTCTATAGGTGTAGCCCGGAATTCATTCATTAGAACTAATGCAATTTTTTAAAAAAATCAAGATATTAGGTAAAAATTAGATGTAAGAATACACTGGATATAAAAGTTGTTAGTAAATTTATTACTTTATGATGGGCAATATTCTTTTAAAAATTTGTCTTTCAATTTTATTATATTCTTAAAATAAGTATGGAATTTTTACATAATTTATAACAAATCAATCTATTTATATAATATAAAAATTCATCAAATAATATGCATTTTATGACTATAATAATATTCATTTTTATATTATATTTAAAAATGTGAAACATTTTACTACATTACACAATGCAAAAAAAAAAATTCAATTTCATAACAAATTTTACAATAATAGTATGAAACATGTTTATGTTATTAGTAAAATAGGTCCAATTATTGATAAAGAATAAGTGATTTTAGTTTAATCATAATCTAATCAATTAAATACTTTTTTAAGTGTAGAATTATGCTGAATTGTACGAAATTGTGTTGTGTAATACTGAATTATGCTGAAATGTGATGAATACTTATGATAAGTACTTAGTATAAATTGAAAAACATACCCTTAGTCAAAAATTCAAAATGTATGCAACATTCTTTCAATCAAATCTCCAAGATGAGTCATGACTCTATAGCATTAGCCTTAAGAGATACCCCTGACATCAAAAAACAAATTTGTTTGAAGTATTTCACTAATTTGTACCTCACCAAATTCCAACATAGTTCCAACATTGAAAAAACCACCTTCCTCTCTAAAATAAGAGCATTCCCACCTGAATTCCAATTTTTAGAACTCAAGCCTACCACATTAACAAAAGTTCCAACTTTTTGGAACTTGCATTCCATCATTTCTCTAACAATGGGACTCCATCTGGATTACTAAATAAAATAATTACCATGGAGCCCACCATTAAAAATTTTTAATTACTTTTATCATTCAAATTTTTTATTTGTATTTTATGTTTAAAATTCATAAATATATTATTCAGTTTTTGAAAAATGGGATATATATTTTTTCTTAACCGGAATAATGTATAACTTTTTTGGATACCCAGAAAATTGATTACCTAATTTTTCTGGGTGGACATGTAAATCACATTTATTTTTTAGTTGTACTAGCCAAAGAAGATAGAATATAGAAAGTATAATTTGATTAAAAACCAATACAATGTGAAGGTTTGGCATAAGAAAAAAATTACAATGTGAAAGACTGCATGGAAATAATACGATACGTTAGGATTTGGAAATAAAAAATACATCACAAAAATTCGACTAAAAAAATAAAATTCACCTACATAAAAGATTGACGAAAAAATATGTAACAATCATGCTTATGATCTTTGTCGTTCTATTTGCCGTTTCCATATTTCTTCAACCAAGTCCAATTTGAGACGTGTATGTAGTTCGGGGTCATCAACTTGTGCTATTCTACAAAGATAGGTTGCATAGCAAGGTTGATGGTCCCGTAAGGGATTAGGCTCGGGAGTGCTTTCATTCATATAATCATAGTCATAAGTAAGGCCAAACGAATCATGTTCATCTTCCATGATCATGTTATGGAGTATATAACACATGCCTTCATTATCATACACAAGTCAGCCTTGTCCATGCATCGAGCAGGGTTACGGATGATGCCAAAATGAGCTTGAAAAACCCGAAGGCTCTCTCTATATCCTTCCTTATAGATTTCGATGTTCGGTGAAAAAAATTTACCTTTGCCCCTTGAGGAAGGGGGATAGTTTTGACAATAGCCACCCACCTTGGATAATTCCCAAAGGATAAAAAGTATCCAATATTATACTTTTGACCATTGATGACATATTCACATTTTAGAACCTGACCCTATACAACTGTTGGGAAACCGGTGAATAGTTAAGGACATTTAAATCATTGAGGTTTCATGGGGCATCCAATAAAGGCATGCTATATCCAAAGGTCATATAAAGCAACCACTTCAAGAATTAAAGTCGGGACCTTATATATCCCTTTTGCAAACATTTCTTTCGAACCTGATGGACATTTCTTCTATTCTTAGTGCATATAGTCAATGCTTCCCGTCATTCTGGGAAAATCATAGGCTTCTGCCACTTGTAGTAGATGATCAACATCAGCTTCGGTTAGTTTTCTTCGATAATATTCTCTAAACACTTGAATTACCCCTGCAACAAAATTTTTCATCCACTTCAGTGTCGTGCTTTCACTAATCTTCAGGTATTCATTGAGACAATTTGCTACTAATAACTATAAGCTAATATTCACATGGTTGCAGTGCACTTGGTGAGCATCGACAACCCATGCCTACCAAGACTGTCATACCTCAATTGGAAGTAGTACTCAAAAGGACTCCTGAGGGCATCAACTATGCGACGGAACAAGTGCTTTCACATCCTAAGTCTATGACGAAAATGGGTTTCATTGCAGATTGAGTTTTCAATAAAGTAGTCTTTGTGAAGGCGATCATGTGCTTCTTCTTGGTCTCTCCTCATAAATCTTTTCTTCTTTCTTGGTGTTTGCAATGATGATGAAGCCCTTTTCTCTCGTCTAGCTTGTCTAATCTTCATAACTAACTGTATTGTTTTTGTATCAGTTTCATCATCTAGAACATATTCCCACATCAATGTATGATCACTAGATTCTTCCAGTATAAACCTCAAGCTGTCTGATGATGACAATGAAACAGGAGAGGAGGATGAATCACTTATTATGGAATAATAAAGTTCCCAATGTAAGAAAAATTGTGAATCATTTGGAAACTTAAAATAAATGTAGACTTCGAAATGTAAGCAATAAATATAATTAATATCATGTAAATCACACACTTAATAATATAGTGCTATTAAACAAATAAACTTGAGAAATATTTAATTGCACAAACTAAAGAGGTCCCATACAACCTACAATGTACATTTCTAAAAAATAAATAAACATAACATAGTAGATATTTTCTTAAACTATAACATAGGTTTTTATCTAAAAAGAGTGCCATAATCAGTTGAGGAAAGTGTTTGGTAGTACCGACTCCTAATTTCTTCTTGAAGAAGACCATATCGAGCTTGATCCTCAAGACACATCTCAGTAATGCTCATTCTCAAAATTATGTCCTCATACTTCTTCTCCTTAAGGCGTTGCTCCCTTTCTTTGAAGGCTGATGCCAATCTCTCAATTGAACAACTTGCTAAGATGCTTTCGCCTTCTTTTCTTGCGCTAGAACATGTGGTTCAAACATGATACTGTTCTTTACTTTTGTTGAGCCTAAGCTTGATAGCTCTTTGGTCATTAGATCCAATATCAGGCCCTCAACTTTCTCCTTTGCCTTTCTCTTGGCTGCTTTTCTTCTAATTGGGCGGATAAGCCCATCAACTTCTTCAATGGATCTATCTTCATTGGCCAAAGTTTTGGGGTACCGGGGGTGTTAGGGTGTGTCATTCTCAGAGAATGCCCCCACCTCATTTATCCTCAAACATTTGGAAGATGCTTATATAAATTGATCGCAGAATGTCTCCTAATTAGGTTGATCCTTCAATAGTACCCACCAATGTATGAGGTCAAAACTTTTGTCCAATTCAACATGATATAAATCTTGGGCATTCTGGATAATGGTTTTCTCATTCACCCTACTTGGGTTCTCCCGGTATGCCTCAGCCAAACAAGCACACCACTTGAATACCTATGGAGTTGCCTAATTCCAACAAGCGTTGCAAACCTTTCCCTTTTTCTTTGCAGGTCCATTAGGAAGTGTGCTGGTTGAAGGCTAAGGCAACCTTGTTCTAAAACCTCAATTTCTTCTAGTCCTCCCCATTGATGGGGTTTCTACTTACATTTATCCATGACTTCACTAAGCTTAAATTCTCCTCCAATGTACACTTGGTCCGTCATCCACCACCTTCATTATTAGTCGGGTTATTATTGGATTGAAGACGAGGAGTTGATGAAGGCATAGGATTATGTTGTGGTAGATAATATGGGGGACGAGGCATTGATCGCAGCTAAAACTTGGGAATTAGGGGGCATTATGGCTTTATGGTGGGGTGTTTTGTGGTGGTGGTGGGTAATGTGTGGAGTATTAGGGTGCGTATTGTTGCACATAATGTAGGTGGTGTTGCTAATTTGGAGGGTTTGGAAAATGTTTGTGCAATTCACGGGTTCTCATTTTGCATTGTCATTGATTAGTAAGTTCATAAATGATTGTGAGTGATTAGGATCCATTTTTTGGTTTGCTTTTAACATTTGAATTCTATCATGTATGTTTGTACATATACGAACTTAAAGAATTATTCAAATAATTTGAAGTATGCTTCTTATTTATCTTATGACTATGTAATGTAAACATATAAACATATGGTTTAATTTAAATATGTAATTCACAAGTAATTTAACATGTACACATGTTCAATTGAAGATTTTACACTATAATACCTTTTATTGCTAAAGTATTCATATATTGTAAGTGATACATAAATTCTAACTTATTTGTTAAACATATAAAGATTTTAACTAAGATTATAAAGATAAATTTCTAACTCAATTTTAAATTAGACGCGTATTTTTCTATTACATTACAAACATGTAATTTTTGATTTCAAATTTTCAATTGTAACATGAATACATTGTTAAAGCAATATCTGATTAATCCTATATTAAAGATGTAATTGAATGTGGACATCATTAAACTATTCTTATCGTATTAATTTTAACATATTAACCTAACATGTCAAATTTTTGATTCTAACAATTTGTAACTAAATCAATCATGTAATTTCACATGTACATTCTAACAACTAATTAACATTCGCTTAAAATAATTTAAAAATTGAAATTCTAACATTTTTTAATTCTAACTAAATTTCACATATTTAAGTCATATTTAAATTCCAATTATGTTCCAAAAATTTTAAAAACTAACTTCATTTACATGGCAAATTTTCAATTTCTAAATTTCTAACATAATCAAATTTTGTAAACATAATTTCTAGCTTCACATATAAACATGTAACTCCTCAAGTTTAATTTCTAACTTCAATTTCAATTAAACATGTAATTTCAATGTTCAAGTAATTATTTTTTCTTTAACTAAACTCAAGCATATTACTATAATGAATTACCGTAAGCTCTAAATAATTTAAAAATTAATTTCTAATATTTGAGATTAGTGTCTAAATTCCACATATTTAAGTCATTCTTAAATACTAACCACAGTCCACTAATTTAGAAACTAACTTCATTTATATATCAAATTTTCAATTTTTAAATTTCTAACATACTCAAATTTTCTAAACATAATTTCTAACTTCACAAATAAACATGTGACTCCACAAATTTAACTTCTAGCTTTACTTTGAATTAACCATGTAATTTCACATGTCATCAACTAATTACTTTTTGATTTTAACTCAAACATAGTATATTCTAACAACTAATTTTAGGCTCAACAATAATTTAACGAATTGAAATTTTAACATTTTTTAAATTCTAAGTAAATTCCACATATAAACATGTATAAATTCATATTCAATTAATTTTTAAATACTAAATTTCTAACATATAAACATGGATAATTTTTAATTTATAAATTTTAGAATGCCTTATGAAATCTCTTCTCATCACTTCTTTCTTGAATCTTGAGAAACACCATCAAAATACCTACAAACAAAACCATAAATATATATAATTCAAATGATATTTGAAATCAAATATAAACATAGCTAAATTACTAGATTGAATATCATAATCAAACTTGCATTACAAAACTACTTCACTTCTCTTCACATCCCACAACTTGTTGCACACTCACAATTTTTAGAACATGAGAATGATTTTGGTTTGACTGTTCAATGCTCAATTACGGGCATTTATAAAAACAAAAAATCAACAAAAAG
>NCQT01112702.1:4059-14331 GCA_002740465.1 Stenocereus thurberi
TTTAAAAATTGATTTGCAATCTTTTTAAAATTGTGTGAAAAAATCTCTTTAAAAATGTTTGAGTGATTCCCTCCATTTTTCTATAACTAGCATATGCAAAAAGGCTTGTGAAAGTCTTGCACATGTCAATGCCTCTCCCTTTGTAAACCATCTAGGCCTGTCATGTCTTTTCACTCACTCACGGTCATTAACTTCTCGTAACTCCTTACTTAATCCACCTTAACTCAAATTCTCTCTGTCCTTCACTCCTTTTTCAACTTACTAAACCCAAACCCCGAAAACTCCTTCCTCTCTTAACTTTTCGGCGTTATCAAGCTAAGGTGTCCTCCAAGAAGTGGAAGGGTGCTCTATTTGAGTCAACTGCGAAGAAAATTACCTAAAGCTCTCACTCACCAGGCCCTACACCTCCCAAAAAGCAAGAGCAGCTGCCGGATGAGAAGTTAAGGAAATGATGTTTGAAATTGATGAGGCTCAAGAGATAAAGGCTCCTCCTTCTATTTCTGTAAATACCTTGGATATGCCTGATAGGTGGTTTAAGGAAGGCAGTGAGGAATACTTAGAGAAATTAATGGATAGGAAGTTGATTTCCTGTGTTTGTTTCAATCGACATTTCTTCATGAAAGTAAATTTTGGTTTTTTTCATCTTTTGGAAAGAATGAACTTCAAACAACTGTCTAGTGCCCAAACTAAGGTCAATCCTAATTTGATTAAGCTATTTTATGCAAATATAACAAAATAAAGACCTAAGATACGATCTACTATGCCACATCTATCAAGTGCAGAGATTTTAGTTTGTCAACAGTAACCTTAGATCATATCTTGAGCCTCAAGGTCGACCCTGTCAAGTTTACTACGAACCCCTTAATGACTATGCTAATGTATGTTGTGACTACTTCTCTAGGTTTAAGGCTTCCACTAACAACAAAAAGCAAGTGTCTCACATTTGGTTGCTCTCTGAACCCACAAAACTCTTCCATTACATCCTAGTAAGGACTGTCTACCTAAGGGGGAATGTAAAGGAATTGCTACTTGTTAAGAGCCTTAGAATGGTTCAGTGCATCATAATGGACCACGATAACACTTTGTGAAAGATAATATTTGAGTATATGGATAAAGTCAAGAAGTCTTCTTACAATGCCGGTTCTCCCTATGTGAATTTGCTTACAAGGTCTTTGAGTACTTCAAAGTTTCCCTTGAAGATGAGGAATGCATTTAAGTAGTTGACTCTGTGATCAACAAGTAAAAATGGGATCCTCGAAATTCAAGTTCACTTCTTCTGGGCAATAGTTGCATGAAGATGAATATTCTGAGAAGGGCATCTCCTCCAAGCCTGCCAAGCCCACACCTAATAATGACTTACTCACTCTCTACTTGACACATTAAACCTTGAAATTTCAAGGCTGGCCTCTATTGTTCATAAATTTAAAACTTGCTTACTTAACCAAAAGGCCTATCAGTCAAAGTGGATTTATGAGGTGAAAGCCTGAGATTTCTGAACAAGTGACTTTAGTTGGTGGCCTGTGAGTTAACCAAGGATGCAGTTGAGCAACCCATTGGACCCCAAGCTCATCTTTGGATATCTTCAAAAGCAGTTAGAGTAGGTAGGGATGGAATAAGATCTCAAGGAAGCCAATCAGGTATTGAGCATTCTCAAGGAACCCTTTGTAGCCTCTCTCAAGAAAAGAAAAGAGATTGAAGTTGAGGTGGACAAGTTAGTGGAGGAAATAAGAAAAAAATTTGCTGAAGAAAAGAACAAGGGAGAACATAAGGATGAGGGATCTAAGGCTAAGGACAAGGAGGCATTTATAGAAGCTGAGAGCTCCAAGGAACCTGAAACTACATCATCCTCCCAATCTCTATGGGCTAAAATTCCCATTCCAGCCAAACCTATCCATTTAGTCTCACTTGATGATTAATGAACCCCATTCCTCTTGACAAACAATTCCTCTTAGTTCTTCAAAAATAATTTCTACGATTTATGTGTGTTGGTTTTAAACAATTTGGTATGGATTGCAGGTTTGGATAATGCCCTATAGTTTTCTCAAATTGATCTCACTTTTTAACGAAAGTTCAAGGGGGAGAAAAATTGGGAATTTACATGGTTAAGTACAATTGGCCAGATTGCAGCCCTTAAAGCAGTTAGTTTGGCATCCCTCATGGCAATGGGCCTTGAGATTAACTTAGTTTGGAAAGCAATGCCTATGAGATTGAACACTTCATGGTTTTAATATATCTTGCATATCTTATCCTAACTAACCTTCATGTTGTCTTTACTTGCGATGCACTTGATTTTTGCCTTTGCCTATACTTATATCGCAAGTAATAATGCTCTATTAGTTCACTACGCTTACATGGTGCTCTACTTAGGAAACTAAGGGCAAGCTTATTATGTGAAATTGTGAACAATATGTAGTTTTGTCTCATGCTTGGATTACCAAAGACAGGGGGAGCATAATTTATGATTTTTATCCTTTATCTCCTATGCCATTGATTTGACAAGTCTTGCCTTTCATCCAAAAGGGGAGATATTGAAGAATCATCTCAATGTGATGATTTTCTTAACATATGTTTTGATCACAAGGCACATTCGCAATATAAGTTTAAGAGTCATTAGATCTTGATTGCACATACTTGAATCTTGTCCATGTGTTAAATCACTTGCAAGTAACATGCTCAACAAGATCATTGAGTAATTGACAACCTAGAGCTTCAAAGCTAATGTTCAACTTCTTTGGACTCCTACTGTCAAAGATCTCGACTAGCCCATCAGAAATGAACCCTTTTTAAAGTCACAAAATTTGTACAATTCAAATTGAGCTTAAAATGAATCTTATAATCCTCTAATTAGTTTTCAAAATTTAGAATTTGCATATCCAATCAATGAAATTTAAATTATACGTTAATAGGAAATTTTACGATAAAGGATGGCACAAGTTTTTTTATCATATGCTTGAAATTTGGCTATGTGTTTTGTCCTTTAAAAGATCATAGTCTGCCATGCTACACTAATCTGAATTAATTAAATTAATTACAATTTAATTAATTTGGTGATCTTGCTAATTATTCAATTGTGTAATATTCAAGAAGCAAAATTAACTTTGTGTTTTTTATGATATAACAGCTAGTAGAGACTACAAGTATTGTTCATGTAATAGCCCAAAACTAAATTATACTAATCATCTGGGCTCATTTTCATTAAATTATTTAAGTTGGGTGCCGTATTTCAATTTAACATTTTATATATTTATGAAATTGCACGTTGAATCGGCATAATAACATCAAAATAAAATTTCATTACACTCCATATTAATTTATTCAAGATAATAAATAAATAATTAAATGATAGATAAGATAAAATTAGCCCCTTTTGCAAAAATGGGCGATTATAAGTATACATAAACATTTACATGATATAAGTTGAACAATGATATTAATAAATGAAATAAAAACATAAAAAGCAAGGAATAAATTGGTTAATATAGGCAATGTTATAACTTTTCCAAGTGTGCTTTGGCAATGCGATTAGTAGCTCGCAAATATTAGCCTAACTTTTGGCCCAAATATTTACTAATTTTGAGGAAAAAATAAAATAATAATAGTAAATAAATAATAACAAAATACGTCATAAAATTTTAGAGAAATCTACTAAATTTCGTAAGATATAAAGCAAAAACCAAAAAGATTAAAATAAATTTTTTTTGATAAATTCAACCAAACTCCCCCTTTTCCCGTAAACCTGACCCCACCTTATTTGCTACCCCTACTCGAACCCCCACTCCTGTCTCCTCTTATCCAGCCTGTCAATGCCTAGCTCCTCCATCTATTATCACTATTACGCCATCGTTTAGCCCTCGTTGTGATGTTGTTGTTCCCCCTTCACTTCTCGTTTACTTGTTTATTTGAGTGGAGAAGGTGACGACTTAATCTCTAATAATCTTTTCCACTATTTTGGTTGCTGAATTTGTTAATAAATATTTTGGTTAGATTAAATAAGGATTAATTTGTGATATTCTCAAGCACTGATAATGAATTTGAATTGGGGGATGCTTGGAAGCTTAGGGGTGGTCATGGTGAGCTAGGATTTGGTGGTTGAATGTGAGCCTAAGCCTTGTTTCATTGATTTTATGGAATTTGGATGAGTGTATGGTATTGTGGATTGTTTCCACGAAGGAGGGTGTTTGAGCTTGAGGGCAAAGAACTAGAGGAGGGAAATGGGGTTAACTTTGGGGGTTTCAAAATTCATTGGATTAATATTACTTTATGGGTTAGTTTAAAGCGATGAAGTGGTGATTAGCAGGAATTTGGAGTAATGATGATAGTTGTGAAGGTAGTGTACCTTGAAGTGAATGAAAAGATGGAGGAAAATGCGACTTTTGAAAGATTTTGAGATAAATAATTCTAATATAAACTTTGGAATTGATTTGGGAATTTGGATGAGTTACGCATGTTAACTTGGGTGTTAGTTGTAGTATGCTTAACGTATCTATAAAGCTTGATTCCTGTACTTTGTTTAAGTAACGAGCTTTGTGGTTGTGGAAATGTTTTGGGACTCGCAGGGATGAATGAAACGAATACTCTTCGATTTCGACCCAAAGCCATGTACTTGACGTCGGATAATAATAATAACAACAACAACAACAACAACAACAACAACAACAACAATAATAATAATAATAATAACAAATCCTAGTAATAACAATAATAGCAATGATAAAGATGACAACAATAATAAAGATAATGATAGTGGCTATAATTTTAACAACAATAACGATAATGTGACATTAATTAAAAAAAGGTGAATTATATAATGTACAATTATAAAATCAATGACATAAATGAAGAGGGAAATGACAATACTGAAAGAAAGATAAAACAAAAAGGGCAATAAGACCAAATGGTGTTAAATAGACAATGTTGGGTGTATCAAGAAGGACCAAAGGAATTCCAAATTACTTATTAAGCTTTAAAACTTAATGAAATTATCTGGAATCGTAGCAACCATAAAATTATACATTTGAAGCAGAAGCATAACCATTTTCTGACATTCAAGTCATAAATGAAGATTTTTATAAAAGAGGAGAGAGATTTCAAAAACTTAAGTATGTTTGTTGTCTGTGCTCTTCGAAAACTCACATATTTTCCTAAATTATGTAAAGTTCATATAATAGTTATGTAACAAAATGCTTTAAACAATGTTTGTCATCTAATTAAGTCGGCTCATCGGGCTCATTAGTTATCAAGTATCAGGGCTTATAACCTTCAGTTTACCCATGCAGGTACAGCTTAGGCTTCCCGATCGACCTGAGAAATACACACTTATCTCAATGATCGTTGCAGGGGTCAACAAGGGTTCTACTTTAGATAATAATCGACAAAGTCATCTTACACATGTTCTTTCTCTCCTATTTTCCAACTAAAATGATTTTGATTGTGGGCGGCCCATTAACTTAGGTATAAAGTTTGGTTTACAGCATAAGGATGTACGCACTAGGCTTCGCTCACCGTTTGAGGTGTTTTTTTGTTTTTGTTTTTGGAAAAGAAACAGTGAATAACCCTCCTCCTAACAAGCCAGAGGGCAGCAAAAAGTAGAAGATGGACTTGATATTTTACTGAAGATTAGCTAACTACATGCTCATGGTGATTTTCAGTCTAGCACGAGGCCTAAAGGTTCAAAGAAAGACATGTCGCCTATATAAACATTCAAACAAGTTTCTCAATGTTGGGTTCCGAGGAAACCCTACTTCAGTTGTAAGCTGTACTACAAACTAAATGGTTTTGTGAATATATTTTATTATCCCTAAACTAGGTAGTTTTGTGGATGTGAGAACAATCCGAGGAAAGTACATAATTCCAGGAAGCCTTGTTCCTTTCGAGATGGTGGTGGCATCTCCAATTAACAGACTTCGGCTGCGATTATAGATAATAAATTGTAGGTTAAGATAATTAGATAATTAAGGTTTGGAGGCGTTATAGTAGTGGTATCAGATCCAGGTTTGCGAATCAATAGGAGCAGTAGGGTGTTCAAGAGTTAGGTTGTGAGATTTTAGGAGTATCCATGAATAATTTCTGTCCTTCTAAGAAATATAAATGAATGTGGCTTACCTCTTTTCCTTGTGTATTTATTTCTTTTAGATGGATCACCTCGGAGTTACTTTAGATCCAAATGCCATTAAACTGTTACCCAGGACTTCTGTGGCTGGCCACATTTCTCTCCTATACGCTAGTATGGTGGCTCAGATACCTGACCCATTTTCAGAGTTCCATAATGTGTTAGTTTGTACCCATAGACTCTTATGGTCCCTGCCTATCATAGCCCCTTGGGATGAATTCAGGTTATGATACCATGACTTTATGATTATTGGAGACCCATGATTTGATGGGAATGGATCTTATGTACTGGAGGCATAGACTATGGTGACTACATAGCTATTACTGAGAGAGGAGTTGGAGGAGAGAGGCATCACCTATGGGACACTACCGAGTATCTTTATTGTATTGGTTGTACCTCCCCATCTTGCTCCACCTCCCCCTGCTCAACAATTACCACCCCCATGATGGGGACCATCCAGCCAAACCTTTCATAACCGTTCCCAATGATCCAGCCCCTGTTAGGGAATCTAAGAAGGTCAAGGAAGTTCATGCCATGGTCAGAAACCACTTGAACAAAGAAGATGATGGACTGTCCAGTTCATACCGAAATTAGCCCGGTTTTGTTTCTCTGTTGAAGCAAAACATAGAAGGGGAAATTTCCTACACGCACCACCCACTTAAAGCTTAAGATCTTAGCTTTCCAATAAGATTTTTTACAAAGCATTTGGAGTTCATTTGGTTAGCCAACCAGGCCAAAAACCGAAGACAGTGCATTGCAAAGGCACAATCTAACACAGTCTGAAAGAAGGGTTCGTTTGGTTGACCTACTTTGCTCCAACGTTTGTCAAACTTTAGGGCATGAAAAGGCATCTAAATATTTATCAAATCATGGTCCTAAAGTTGAGCTAAGGGACCAGCTTGTGTTGCTTTTATCCAACCAAAGTAGGGAAGAAAATCCTTTTACCCGATTTTTAGGTATGGCCGGCTGCCCACCTAGGTTTTGGTGTCCCACTTGTGCAACTTACATGTTCAAAGCCCTAAGCTGATGCACTTAGATTGTTTGTAAGCTTGACACCTCAATTTGGAGATTATTAAGCTAATAAGGTGTCAAGGTTAGGCTAAATCTCTTGTTTTATCAACTTGTACTTGTAAAATAGCCTATGCCATGTCATTTAGTCTCTTTTTAGCTTGTTTGCTGCCCTATGGCCGAGTGTAAGAGAGTGGAGGGCTATAAGTACCACCTTTCTTCCATTGGCAAGGGTCTTTTGCCAAAATTGAATGCAAAACTTGAGCTTTGTCTCCCTCAAATTCCTAGTTCTATATCTTAAGTGTGGCAACTTAAGTGGTGTCTAAGTCTCTTTATCTCAATTAGGTGGTGATTCTGTATCCTAATTGATCTACGGAGATTGCCCAAGTGTTCAACAAGAGTGGCTCCTTTGGATTATCTCTTGAAGACACTTGCTCTATCCTCTTGTTCTTCTTCTCATCTCTCACTTTCCTATCTCCCTCACATCCACCCCCTTGGCAAGTGCAAGGTGAGATACATCAATTGGTATAAGAGCCTAGGGTACCATCTTGGCCAAGCTTCCATCATCCAAACACAAAACCCATAAATCACCCTTAATCGCCCCTCCATTTCTCCCTTGCACGCCCCGTACCGCGCCCTGAACAGCAATCCAGCATGGGCATCCCGTGCCGTACAGCACGACCGTGCCTTATCCCCTACACACTTACCCAGTTCCAGCAGTCTAGCACGGCCAGGCTGTGCCACATAGCATGACCGTGCTCCCTGCTTTCAGTTCCGAGACACCACACTTCCCACTCTACTACAACTGTGTCTTCCAGCCTCACACCGGAACAAGTTGCGGAGACCCTTCTTAAGGAGAAGGCTGAATTGGAGGCTAAGGTCAAGTACCTCCAAACTCAACTTGGCCAACTCCTAGAGGAGACGAAAAGACATCTAAGGAACTCAAGGAGTCCCACAAAACAAGGGCCTCGAATTGATCCCGAGAAAGAAGAAAGCTACCCTCATGAGTCATCTAGTGAAGGAGGTGAAGGAGGAAGGCCATTTCGGTCTAGTAGAGGCGGCAATCTTGATTTCAAGGTTGACAGTCCCGAGTTTGAAGGCCATCTAGACCTGGACCTATTTCTAGATTGGCTCTGGATGGTTGAAAGAGTCTTCGACCATAAGGACATCCCAGATGAGAAAAAGGTAAAGCTCGTAGCCCTTAAGCTTCGCAAATATGCTTCAATTTGGTGGGCTAATTTAGTGCCCAAGAGGGCAAGGAAGGGAAAGGGAAAGGGAAAAATCTATACTTGGGCACAAATGAGGGACAAACTAAAGGCCAAATTCCTACCCACCCATTACCTCCATGATAACTACCTCAAATTCCATAACCTCAAACAAGGGACCAAGAGCGTAGAAGAATATACTAGGGAGTTTGAACAACTCCTCTTGAAATGTGATTTAAAGGAAGATGAAACCCAAACTCTTGTGAGGTATTTGAGTGGTTTAGATGATCAAATTGCCCATGTTATTGAGCTACATCCTTACTCCTCTCTTGATGAACTTAGCTCCCTTGCATACAAAGTTGAACAACACCGAAAAGCCAAAGGGAAAGGCATTGTGTCCAAACCTCCTACCCAGTCTTACCCTTTTCAAAGACCCCCAAACACAAATCCCAGTCCACAAGCTACACCACCTCCACGGCCAAATCCCCCAAATGCCCAAAACATACCTCAAAGAAACCCTCCTAAACCGGAAGATAGAAGAAGATGTTTTCGGTGTCAAGGACTAGGGCACATTGCATCTGAATATCCAAACAAGAGGGTTGTCACTTTGGCTGAATTTCAAGCTTCTTTTGAGGAGTTTAAGGAAGAGGACGAAGGGCAGAAGGAGTTAGACTTGAATGAGTCTCCAGAGGAGGTTGAAGAAGGTCCGGATGAAGGAGAACTTTTGATAATTCGAAGGGCCTTAAGTGGCCTAGCTTCCCAAGATGAATTTAAGCAAAGAGAATCCATTTTCCATACAAGGTGCACCGTAGGTGGCAAAGTTTGCTCCCTTATCATTGATGGGGGGAGTTGTGCGAATGTGGCCTCACAATCCATGGTGGACAAACTCAAGCTGTCGGTGACCCCCCACCCAAAGCCATACACCATCCAGTAGCTTAACTAAAGCAAAGGTTTGCAAATCTCTACTCGGTGTCTCTTGTCTTTAAGCATTTGGAAGACGTACAAAGATGAGATTTGGTGTGATATCATACCAATGGATACTTGCTATGTCTGGTTGGGTCGGCCTTGGCTCTTTGATAGGAGAGTCATGCATGATAGTCGCATGAATACCTATACCTTCACAAAGAACCACAAGAAGATCACCCTCACTCCACTCAAATCGTCCACCGCTTCTAAACCCAAAGAAAACCCACAAATGGATGTCTTTCTCACCGCCCTCCTAAAGTCCCAAATGCATGAGTATGAACCGTACAAAGAGTGGATTTTGCTAGGCCAAGAACCGGTCTTAGCCACGACCTCAAGCCATGCCATGCTCACCCCTCTCCTACATACCTTCCAACATGTTTTCCCTCAAGAGATACCCCATGGCTTGCCTCCCAAAAGATCCATCCAACATAAGATTGACCTCTTTCCCGGTTCCACCCTCCCAAACAAACCGGCTTATAGGATGAAACCCTAAGAAACCCAAGAGATTCAACGCCAAGTTGATGACCTCCTAGCCATGGCGTAATCTGTGAGAGCCTGAGCCCGTGTGCCGTCCCGGCTCTACTCGTGCCTAAGAAAGATGGGTGCATGAGAATGTGTGTTGATAGTAGGGCCATCAACAAGATCACCATCAAGTACCGGTACCCCATTCCAAGATTAGAGGATTTACTTGATGAGCTTCATGGAGCCACTATCTTCTCCAAGATTGATCTTAGAAGTGGCTACTACCAAATCCGAATCCTTGAAGGGGATGAATGGAAGATGACGTTCAAAACCAAGGGCGGCCTCTATGAGTGGTTGGTCATGCCATTTGCCTTGACTAATGTACCTACCACCTTCATGAGACTTATGAATGAGGTGCTTAGACCGGTTATAGGCAAGTTTGTCGCTGTGTATTTTGATGACATGCTTGTGTATAGCCAGGATGAACAAGAGCATGTCGACCACCTCCACTAAGTTTTAAGC
>NCQT01112743.1:16033-26071 GCA_002740465.1 Stenocereus thurberi
TTATGTTGATGACTTGGTCTTGACAAGAAATAGCCCCTCGCATTGTGATGGTTTTAAGCAATACTTGCATCAATGCTTCAGGCTGAAAGACCTTGGTTGACTAAAATATTTCCTTGGTATTGAGGTGGCTCGCTCCTCAGAGGTATTATTTTTATGTCAATGAAAGTATGCATTGGATATTTTGTCTGAAAGTGGTATGTTAGGGGCCAAACTAGCATAATTTCTAATAGAATAGGATCATAGACTCACTACAGATTCGGGGAAACCCATAGCAAATGCATCCCAGTATCGTCGATTAGTTGGTTGACTTCTATATTTGACCATTGCTTAATCAGATCTTACATATTCTGTTCATATTTTGAGTCAATTTATGCAAGATCCTCGACAAGGGCATTGGGATGCCGCAATCCATGTGCTACGATACTTAAAGTCATTTCCTGGGCAAGGCATTCTTCTACCAGCCACCAATTTATTAGAACTTCAAGTCTACTGCGATTCAGATTGGGCTAGCTGCCCGATGTCACGGAGATCTGTTATCGGATATCTACTTAAACTGGGCCACGCATCCATCTCATGGAAGACTAAGAAATAAGCTATTGTGTCCCATTCCTTCGCTGAAGCAGAATATCAAGCGATGGCCAATGCCACGAGTGAGGTTATATGGACCAGGAATCTCATGCGTTTTCTGGGCCTGTCAGTGGGGTCTGCACAACTCTACTGTGACAATCAAGCTGCTCTCCACATTGCCAATAATCATGTGTTTCATGAATGCACCAGGCATATTGAGGTTGACTGTCATTTCATTCGCAATCACATCATCTCTGGGGATATTCAACCTTGTTATACGCCTTCTACTGAACAACTGGTAGACATCTTTACGAAGGTGTTGGGACAACATCAGTTTCATTATTTGCTTGGCAAGTTGGGCATTCTTGATCCGCATGCGCCAACTTGAGGGGGAGTATTAGGAAAGTTGAGTCTTTTGGTATTATAGATCTCATGTAATCCCTGTAGATTTGCTCTCTTGCCTTTATTGTACATTTCCTATGTTATTTGCTTTCTTTTACTATAAAGACCTTTGACTGTAAATGTAATATTTAAAGGGAATAAGATCAAGGTCTGAAAAAGTAAGTGAGGTAGAGAGCTCTCCCCCAGACTTGTTTTCACTACATTAATCATTAATTGAAGTTTTTCATAATTAATAGGTGAGTTGTAATACTATCATCCATGCATGAGATCATACATGTTGCCGAAAACAAGAAATAAATATTAATAGGTGAATAAAAGTGTGTGATTTGAAGCATGGTTGGAGTTTTTTATTCACATTAATTTTTGTAAAAATGAATAAGGAATATTATAAAATTAATATTCTTTTTTGAATAAGGTAATTTGTACAATTCCCATTCCAATGAATTAATATTATAACATACCAGTAGGTGAATAAAAATGTGTGTACGGCCATAACATATTACCCATTGAGAGTGGCAATCATTAATTGAAGTTTCTTTGGCACTTTTATAAAAGCAATTCCCATTCCAATGTGCAAGTTGCAAATATGTCCACAATTACCTTATATAAACATTATCATCAAATTATTATCCAGTTTTGAAACTTAAATTCTTCAAATGTATTGAAAAAGCTGTTGGCTTCAGTTATAGGCCTTTTTTTTCTATATTGTTATTATTGTATTGACACTTAAATGTCAGATAGTCATCATTCCATTATAATTGCAAAGTTCTCAATTGGTGTTAATTTTTCCTATAAATAATCTTGATTGGGAAAGATAGTGGCGTAGAAGCTTCTCTAAGGCTTTTAAGTGTGATTTAAATAGACTCCCAGTAAAAATTCTAGAACTTTTTTTGTGGAGTGATATAAAAATGAGTCCTAACAAGCGTATGTTGGCTACAAAGGAAGAATCTTATTCTTTTCTTGATCAATTAAACACCAAGAAAGATGACTGCATTATCAAAGTTAGAGTTCCTAGATTTTGGGAGGTCATTAGTTCAGGTTCAAGGGAATTAATTAGTACGGATATGGTACTCCCCGATGAAAGGGTATGCATAGTTTTAATACAAAACATCATATAGTACATCTTATATGATTTTTTGACCTTTTTTTTCATTATATGATTTTAGGATGTTCTAATACATGCCACCAGCGAAAACACTTTTGGGCATAGATTTTTTAGATGGTTAATAGAGGGTGGTCTCTATGCCTTAAAGAACTTTTCTGTTCTGAACAACAAAGAACAATGGTGGATTGTAGGTGATAGCAAACTCATGATAGAATTTTATTCAAGTACTATTGTCGAAGAGGTTCAAAGAGAGGATGGCAAGATTTTGAGGCATAAATTTGAATTTATATCATTCCACAAAATAGAATTACAAATGGATAATCATTATATTTTAACAGTTACATACTCTATTTGGTCTGTCAATTGTATACAATTTAACCAACCATTTTGTTTCTGAACATTAATTTATATGTAACATTGTACTAGATCTCATTGGTCAAGTTGTCAGTGAGGAAAATGTGCAAACTAAGACAATTAGGGAGAGAAAAAGGACTACTGAAACTATGATGATTGAGTTGGAAGACTTGAGGTAAATTTTTTATTATTTTCCAACGATTATTGTGCTCTTCCTTCAAATACTTTTGGTAATTTATGTAGAAAGAAGAGACTTGAAGTGACAGCGTCGAGTGAAAAGATAGAGGAATAAGAAGCAACTTGCATCATTGGATAGAGATGTATGGTTCATAATTGTCACATCAACCATCGTGAAGAAGTTCCTAGGTCAATGATTATTAATAACAAATGTTAAAGAAATTAAAATGATATTGTCCAATCGCTTTTCTCCTTGCAAATTTATAGAGAACGCCCTTCTATATCTATATCTCCTTTGACAAGAATTTATATTAATCTAAACATTCCAGAAGTCAAAGAATATATGTAGCAATTTAGGTCATAATTATATATAACCATACCTTGAAGCGTATATTTTATAATCTAATTTTTAATCAAAAAATAAAGTAAACGCGTATATTGTAGAAAAAACAATGCTGATATGAAGATCGCTACTTTAGATGATACTATCACCAGCGTAAATGTTGTTGAGATGCAAAATAAACATAAAAATGTTGTTGACTTGCATGAATTTGTTGAAACTGACTACAATGGGGTAAGTAAATAATTTCCTATATCTATTTAATACAACTTGGAAAGTGTAATTATTTTAAAGTAGTACTAAACTTAATTATTGGATATGTTATTGAAGAACATACTTTCTTTTACGCTGCTATAATGGATTTTGTAGCAACAAATAAGTCATAGTACTATTATGTGCCATGTGAATGCAAGACAGGGTTTAGTAATTCTGTAGGCGGTTTTTATTGTCCAAAGTGCAACATTACAACTCAAGAACCTATACCAAGGTACAAAATTCAAAAAAAAATGTACTTTTCCATACATATTTAAACTAATAAAATTAACTATTGTCTAAATTCATATGGTTTTTGTTTTGCATGACTACATTAAACCTCTATTAAAAGATATTGCATAGAAACTAAAGTTGAAGATGATGGTGGAGCAACAATTTTCACCTTATTTGGTAAAGAACCAGAAAAGCTCATTGGTCAATCTTGCAGCACATTATCTAATATTGAAGGATGAAATGACAAGGTAACTATTTTTGGGTGGTGAAAGGAATGATTTTGACTATATTATTTATTTAGCGTGTATTTCACTTAATGAATGTCTGAAACTTCAAATATCATTTCTCAATCACCCTTCTTCCTAGCCCTTTTTCCTTGCCCATTTCTCTCTCTCTCTCCCTCTGTTGTAATCATGTAGTAACTTTTTTTTTATGATTTTGAATCCAAAAAGTATCCACTTCCTTCAATTAATGGTTACTACTCTAGGTAGGTGTTTAGATAATCCATGTAATTCTCTTGAAGGTTTAATATATATCCGTATAACTATTAAAATAATTCTTTCTCACATGACTAAATTTAGATATTAAGACAATTGTTTTATGCCAGGATGGTAATGGAAAACCACATATTCCTGCACTCATAAAGAATCTCATAGGAACTAGACATGTATTTCAAGTGAAGATGACACAATACAACAAAAAGGGAAAGAGACAAACTTTCTCAATTTCACGAATTCATCCTCATGATATATTGGACAACAAGGAAGGCAAGTTTTACACTTTTCCATCAACATTATATTCCAAGTTAAGAATGTTGCTAGGATAAAAATAAAATATCCAGAGTGAAGAAAATGGTGCGACAATAGAAAAATGTTTACAGACAAAGGGACTGTTGCCAAAAGAAACAAATGCATGATTATTGAAGAGGAAGAAGAGACACCTGCTAACACAAATCAAGATGGTGAGCCAACAATCATCAACGGCGCAAAACTAAACTAAGTGTATTACTTTTTATTACTAAAAGTAAATAACATTGTACTTATATAAAATATTTGACTAACATATTATTTTTCAAAGGGCTCCTCAACTAGAAGAAAGTGATGAAGAATAGTACCAACTGTGACAATCAGGTGGAGACAAAAAATCCACAAGTGGACTATGGGGGTGCTTGGTTGCAAGAGCTTTTTTGAGAAAAAGAGCTTTTTAGGGGATTTTAGCCTTTTTGACTAGTCAAAATAGCTAAATTAGTATTTGGTTGAAGAGCTGTTTGAACGCAAACAGCTCTTTCTCAAAAGACTATTTTCATTAGCCTTTTGGGAACAGCTATTTGTGAAAATGATATAATTATCCAAGAATTTGAAAAAAATACACCATATGTCATTAGCCCTTTTATAGTGATATTTGATGTTGTGCATAATTTAAATTTAATCTATCCAAGATTAAATCATTCCAATATATAAATTTCAATTCATAATAATAAAACATGTAGCAAATAACAAAATAACATTTTAAGACATAATTATCATGTAGATAGATAAACACAAGTTAAAAAGAAAAGAGAGATTAATAAGAATACAAATTATTTACAACTAGTAACAAACTAAGGTTTTATCAATGAAGCTAATTGTACATATGACATGAATTTAATTCTTTCAGAAAGAAAATAAGATAACTAGTAAATGAAAAAAAATTAATTAAAAAGTAATTTAGAGATAAGGGCGCAAATGAAATTTTACGGAATATTTTTTGAAAAAAAAAACAACTAATTTTACCAAAGAATTCTTTCAAAAACAGTCAATTCAAACAGCTAACAGCTAACAACTGATATAAACAGCTAACAGCTAATAGCTGTTTGCTAAATAAGTCCTAGATCGATTAGTTTCGAATTCAAGCATTGTGGAAAAAATAGTTCAATAGGTCAAATAACATAATAGGTTCATTAGTGTTGGAGAGAAGTGATTCTGTAATATTTATAAAATGTCTACTTATACAATTTATAATATAATGTTAAATAATACTGATAGGACCGCAAGCGCAAGGTGGAATTATAACAAATCAAGGTCGATCACACAGAGAGTTGGTTGATCTATTAGTTTATATTCTGTCAAGCTATGCTAAGCAAATCAATACTTGATATTAAAATTAAACTAATCAACTATATAATCCAACGAATAAAAAATAATTGAAATTATACAAAACTAGCAATCTCTCAATTCATGTATCAATTAAGCACTTCTTCCTTAATTGGTTGTTTTAAAATCGATAATCGAAGTATCACAACCCTCTTTCAAGGTGAAGTGAAATACCTCAATCTACCAATTACCATCTCTCAAGGACTCTTGATTTGCTTAGGATCATGAAGCATGCGATTATCATATTTGTGGTTTCTCAATCAGTGTGCTCTCGTAAGGCTCCACACAATCAAGTCAAATCCTATGAGTCAAGTATCGAATTTCACATTTCAGTCCTTTATCTAATACCCAAAATATGCAAGAAGGTGATCAAATAATGCATAGTCAAATGATCTGCTCAAGTCAACTTGAATAATCATATTGGCATATTATAAGAAGTAGAGCCTAGAAAAACCAATAGAACCTCACTTTGGGGATGAGGCACTTATCACTCATGTATTTAAAAATAATGTGGTTCTCTCAAATCTCATTCTACAGAACCAAATCAACCATAAGCTTAATAAGATTCTCTAATTCGCCACCACCATAATGCAAAACACATAAGGCAATCATGAGGACTTTTAAGGGTTGCAATGGGGCAAATTGATAAAGGTGAGGAGGGAACAAACATTTTCCATTTTGTGGAGCTAAAAGCCAAAGATTAAGAGCATAAACCATCATCTCTCAACTAAAACATACTCCTCAAAATATCAACAATATTCCCAAGTGATGTCACAAGAAAAAGTGCCTAAAATAAAACCAATGTCAAATCTTCTTATTGCATCATTTTTCTGCTTTCTTGTTTGTGTTTTTTTTCTTTTGTTATTTCTCTTTTTTTTTTCAACACATACACATCTTTGCCTGCACACCTTTGGTGTGCCTTGAGTTCTTCTCTCTTTTTTTGTTTCTTTCGAGGACGATAATGGCAAAGGAAACTATGCATTTTCAAAACTGTACTTGCAACTCACAAAACATAACCCAATTGACTTTGAGGCGAAAAACAAAGCATGAATCCCTTATCATATCCAACCAAACCATAAAAAGGTTATTATCCACAAACTACTCCCAAGCAACTATGAAAACGCTATAGTCTTGGCCAAAAAGGGTAAGACATGTGTGTTTGGCTAAAGACAATAATACAAGTTCTCATCAAAAAAAAAAAAAGGGCAAAGGCTCAAAGGGATAGCAAGGGGTAAATTATTCACATAACGGTGGCTATTTGGTCAATGTAGCTTATAAAATCAAAGAATGCCTCAATCATGTTGCCTAAATTTGCATATTAAATATGGTCTTGAACAAGAGTTAAAGCAGGCTCCAGGGACTTGAAATCTAGAAAGAGTCACACATGGAAAGAAATATGAGACTACGTTGATGAATTAGTCTATTGAGGTCCAAAATCTCACAGGACAAGGCTCATCTAGCTCTCGGAATTTCATATGCCAAATACTCATGCCAAGAATCATTAAGTGATCAACTCATGTCTAATGTGAAGGTCAAAACATAAAGCGTAATCTGAAAACTCTGAAACAAACACTTTACTCACAAAGGAGCCTAACAAAGGGTCAAAAGAGGCAATAGAAAGCCATTTAGTCTAAAGACTCATCATCAGAGGATTTATAGGCTTTTTTCTTTTTCTTTTGATTATTTATTTATTTATTTTATTTCATTTTTGCAACTAAAAACTAAAAGATGTCAAAACAAAACTAAAACGAAGAAAGAAACCAAGAAAACTAAATGATCAACATAAAAATGTAAAGTAAACACAAAAAACACAAATTATCACATATTTACAGCACACATATATGCAACTTAAGACAACTCCCCCATACTTGGATAATGCATTGTCGTCAATGCAAGCATATGACTCTAAAAAGGAGGATGAGGGGTAGAGAAGAAGGAGGAGGGTGGGCTTGAGAAATGTGACAGTCTTGCCAAGTCTCTAAGCAAGCCCTAAAGTCCTGAAAATATTGGTTCTGGGAGGCAATCATCCCACGAAACCCATCATGGCGCTCCTAAACAAAGCCTCGAAGTGAGGCATGCGCAGTTTCTACATAAGTTCATAGAGAAACTTACTCCTCTTGAATTGACCTAAGGGTAGCATGCAGGTCAAGATAGTCATGAGACGAGGACGGTTGGGAGGAACTAGAAGCCCTAGGGTGTGGAGGTGGAGGAGGTGGGGCAGGTCACGCTAACGCCTCATCACTAGGCAAAAAATAGAGATTAGACCGGTTCAGGAGAGAGGTATAATCAACATTAGGTAGAGGCATAAGCTAGTTCCTAGGATAAATCCAACAAATACGCCACCATCAACTTTATAAAATTTCATTTGCTCAAAAGTGGCAAAGTTCAACCGCCTTGAACATGTGACTCTGTCATTAGGGTTCGGTTCAAGTCTAACCAACCTATCAGTAGGGTTAATGAGGCCCCCAATGAGAATCCTATGTGTAGAACTAGTGGTTGCACTATACAATTGATTGGCCAAGAATCAAGCATGCTATACAAAAAATATAATTCAGATATATAAGGCACATTGATGCTATCCTCCTAGGCAAACAAACCACAAGCTAGTAAATGCTAGACCACACGAATATGGGGGTTGCGAATAATCGTGCATTTGGAATTACTAGCGTCATACCGATAATCCCCAGAAAGTTCGTGCCAAAAAGCATTCGGATTAAACTCCTTAGGGACATGCCGATACGGGACGTCCATATTTGGCAGAAAACCAAATATACTATTGAAGGCACTCAAATTAAGCTCGTAAAATGCTCCATTAAGATAAAAGAAAATGTAGCCCTCTTGACACCGAGGGCCACTCGTGACCTCAACATGCAATGTGCTTAGAAATTCACGTGTGAGGGCCCGGTATGTGTGGTCCCTAGTTTCTAAAAATTGGCTCATCTTGCCCCGAGCAAACGATCAACAAATGTCATCCAACAATCCCAAACGATTCAACCCATCCTCATCATAATAACGAGCGGCTGCCATAAGTTTACTACTCAAAGCATTATATCTAGCAATGCGTTCGGGATTAGTTAACTCGAGGGAGTGTGGAATGTTACCTCGATTTCTTATAGTGGTCGCTGCGTGGGAGTTTCAGGGAGCTCATTGTGGGGCTTGATTTGAAGTTCCAACTTCTTATGCGGTTCTTGTTTTCTTCTTTGGTGCTATAATGGTGTAATCTGAAAGGAAAAAATGCGAAAAACTAAACTAAAAATAAAATGCTAGAAAATGTAAATTTGAGAACAAGGAAGTAAATGGTGAAGAAATATGGAAGAAAATGGAATTTGAAAGAAGAAAAGTGAAAATGGAGTTGTGAAAGTTGTGGGTATGGAGATGGGAAAAATGGAAGAGAAAGAATGCTTGAAAGCAAAAAATAAAGGGAGAAATGGGTTTAAGGTTAAGAAAGGAAGTAAAAAGAGCAAAAATTTGATGAAATTTGGTGGAAAATTAAAGGTTTAAGTGTACTGGTTATCGAGGTTTTAGAGAGAGAATAGAGGTTTAGAGAGAGAATGTGTTGAGTTTGAGGAAGAAGATGAAGAGAATTGGGTAAAAGAGGGCCTGAAAACCCTTGATCGCAAACACAGGGCTCACCACGGACCATGGTGGTGGCCACAGACGGTGCGTGGTCATCTCTGGTCCTGCTCTCTTGTGTTTTTCTCTCTCTTTTTTTTTTTTTTGCTTTTTCTTTTTCCTTAAAGCCTTCGCGGACCATGGTAGGTACATGGGGGCTCTTAAAAAACTCTTATTATTTTTTTTGTTTTTATGTTAATCGATTTCTAGTGAAGGTTTTAAAGTCCAAACACAAAACACAATAAAAAAGGTACATATAAAAGAGGAAAAAGGTAAAACAAACACTCAGGTTGCCTCCCAAGAAGCACTCGTTTAAGATCAGAAGCTTGACCTTTTTTCTATTTTGCTTTGGGTTCAATGAAAATGTGGGCAGTGTTTTTATCGCGAACCACGAAATTGAAATCTTTCAACTAAAGGTATCACCTTAGATACTCAGGTTGGAGGTCCTTCTTCACCATGAAATCACCCCATAGCGTATGGTCAGCAAATAAGACAAATTGATAACGTGCTCCATCAGACAGAACACTATCATCATGTTCAATTCTAAGATCAAAATCTAAATAGGCTCCTTCCATAAGAGGTAAAGAAAGAACTACGTGGGCGAACCTGTAATAATTACTCATGGAATATTTATTAGAAGTATAGGCCTCAATCTCAAGTATGTTAGGGGGCGTTGGAGCAGAAAACTCCACTTTAACATAACCTTGGTCGGGATCCTCAGTAGAAATCCAATAAAACTCACAAGGGTCAGGACAACTCCAACCATGCTCCATTTTAATTTCAGGAGAAAGGGGAAGTACATTGAATAGGGTAGGGTTAGGGGAAACAACTTTCTCATCCATCAAACAAAACGTAGCATAATA
>NCQT01112744.1:5680-17036 GCA_002740465.1 Stenocereus thurberi
GGGAAGTCCATGTGACCTACCTACATCATATGTGAAAAAAGATGAGTACATGTAATATAAATATATAAATCACCAATGTACATCTTATCTCTCGAAAAAATCACGGGTAAATAAATTCATGATATTAGTTACAATCCTCTGTCATGAATGGCCTATGATCAGTTGATTAACATAAACAATTAACTTAGAAATCCTACTTCCTTTTACTTCTTATATTCCCAAAATCCATTGTTACCCTTGGGCAAAAGACAACTTTGTCATATATAAATTATTTTAAAATTATGTACTATTAACACTGCAAAAGAAGTGTACAGTAAAATTTGATCCATAAAAAGACATGCAATACATTAAAATTCATTAAATGTAAGAAACATTGTTTGTGCCCCTTACTGCCTTCATATACACCATGACTCGTCCTATGAAACATGCAATATTTGAAGAACTTAAGGTTTGGAGGGCAGCGACGAAACTGTGCTTAGCTTGCTCTGTTCTGATTTCTTAAGCCACGCTGAGTGCATGCATATATAACACATGACAAATATAATAACCTCTAACCCTAAGTATTGCTTGGCGGTTAAGCAACAAAAATACATAACAAACTCCTACCAATAATAGACTCCTAAAATATTTACAAAATCTTTTGCGATTTCTATCTATTCCATCACTCCCCCTCAAGTTGGAGCGTGAAGATTAACCATGCCTAACTTGGATCATAAGTAAATGAATGATTGCTTCCCTAAGGCTTTGGTGAAAATATCTGCTACTTGGTTCCTTGAAGCTACATACGGAGTCACCATTTCTCCAGATAGCAGTCATTCATGTGCAAAATGACAGTCCATCTCGATATATTTGGTCCGCTCATGAAATACAGGATTCTTTTAAATGTGTAAAGCTACTTGGTTATCGCAATACAACAGCATAAGTTGGGTGAGAAACACCTTCATGGAGGCTAGAAAGGATATAATCCAGACTAAATCGCTAGTGATTGTAGCCGTGGCCCTGCATTCTGCTTCAGCTGAGGAGCGTGACACAATTGTTTACTTCTTAGTGTGCCAGGATATTGGAGATCCTCTTAGTGTAATAAAATATCCAGTAAGAGATTTTCTGGTAAGAGGACATGCACCACAATCTGAATCACATAACGCAATGATATTTAAATCTGAGTCACTTCGTAGCAGAATTCCTTGCCCAGGATTGCCTTGATGTATCGTAACACTCACTTTGCTGCTTCCATGTGGTTTTCTCTTAGTGTCTGCATGAACTGGGAAAGAATATGTACAGAATAACTCAACTCTGGTCTGGTCAGAGTCAAGTAAATAAGTTGCCCCACTAGACGACGATACTGTGTAAGATATGCAAGAAACTTTCCATTTGCTAATCCCACCTTGTGATTAGTTTCCATTGGAAATTCAGCTGGCTTAGCTCCAAGAAGTCCACATTCTTCAACAATCTCAAGAGCATATTTTCGTTGGCAGAGAAATAAGCCCTTTTTGCTTCTTGCTACCTCAATGCCCGGAAAGTATTTTAATGGCCCTTAGTCCTTTATGTGAAAGCACTTCTGAAGATAAGCTTTAAACTGGACACATAAATCATTGTCATTTCCTGTCAATACCAAATCATCCATGTAAACAAGCAAAGTCATAAACTTGTCACCCTTCTTATACGTGAAGAGATAATAGTCTGCATAGGATCTAATGAATCCATAGTCAATGAGCTTGGAAGAGAGCTTTGCAAACCATTGCCTTGGTACTTGCTTCAAGCCATATAGGGATTTTTGAAGACGACAAACTTGATTTGATGCTGTAGTTTTGAATCCTAGAGGCATCGTCATATAAACTTTTCCATCCAAGTCTCCATGGAGAAGTGCGTTATTGACGTCCATATGATGCAGGGCCCACCCATTTGCAGCTGCTACTGAAAATACCGGACACTAGCTATTTTGGCCACAGGAGCAAATGTCTCGTTATAGTCAAATTCTTCTACCTGTTTGTCTCATCTGATCACGAGACGTGCCGTATACCTTTCTATACTCCCATCGGGTTTATATTTTATATTTCACCTTATAAACCCATTTGCAATTAATAGGCTTTCGTCCAGGTGGCAAATCAACAATTGTCCAAGTCTTGTTTAACTCCAAGGCTTCTATTTCCTTTGCCATAGTCTCTCATCAGTTGGAATCTTTAATCACTTCATGAAAAGACGTGGGCTCCACAACTTTGGTAATAGCAGCCGAAAAATTTCTATGTGCAGGAGAAAAATTATTCCATGTAACGTAATTTGCTATGGGATATGGTTTACTTGAAGATGCCTTTTAGACTGGGCTTGCATAGGGGTTTGAAACTTGTATTGTGTAGCAAATGTAGTCTTGTAAGTGACTCGGTGCCTTGCAAACTCGGGGTCCCCTACTGTTTGGGTCGGATTCATGAACTGGGCCTGGGCCTGTTTCGGGCTGATGGGCCTTATATGCATTCGGCAATTCCTCATTTGGACGCAACCCTTCGACTGAGTTTGGGCCTACATCACTCCCTCTGTCTTCCGAGCTGGGCCGGTGTTGTGGGTTAGCAGTGACAATCCTAGGCCCAACTCCGTTGCTAGGTGATTTCGGGTCTGGTGCTAGCCTGCCCGTCCCTTCTAGTCCTCTTTGGACCTCGTCGTTGGGCCATGATAGTGTGTCCTCTTTATTTCTGCTGCGCCAGTCCAAACGCTCATTCATACGGCCTGTCCATCTGTCATCCTCGGTGGGTGACCATTCCATGGGATGCTCCATACTCCCAAAGTGAGTTGTAGTTGTAGGTTCACTAGTTACTAGGGGATAGACACCTTCTTGGAAGATTACATCCCAGCTTACAAATGTTTCTCCAGTTTCAATATTGTATACATTCCATCCTTTTTTCCCATGTGAATACCAACAATAATGCATCTTTTACTTCGTTCCCCAAATTTATCCTTCCTTATTTGAAGATTATATGCATAACATGGGCACCTGAAAACTCTAATATGATCATAAGAAGGTGTTGAGTGAAAGAGAGCTTCATAGGGGGGTTTTCCATTAAGCACTCTTGAGGGTGTCCTATTTATTAAATGGGCTGCCGTCAGAACACTCTCTCCCCATAATTTAGTTGGTAAATGTGCCTCAAATCGTAGGGCTCTAGCCACATTCAAAATATATCGATGCTTTCTTTCAACCCTTCCATTTTGTTGAGGAGTTTCAATGTAACTAGTCTCATGAATTATCCCTTGTTCCCCATATAATTTTTTTCATTGGGTTTGAAACAAATTCACTACCATTGTCACTTCTAATGGTTTTTACCTTGGTGTCAAATTGAGTTTGAACCATTGTACAAAAATCCTTAACAATTTGGAAGGCCTCACTCTTAGCTTTCATGAGATATACCCAGACACACCGAGTTGAATCATCCAAAATTGTTAGAAAATAGCTAGCACCACAAAGAGACTTAACAAAGTACGCACCCCATATGTCACAGTGTACTAAAGCAAAGGGTTTTAGAGTTTTATTTCTACTAATACTAAAAGGTAAACGGGTTTGCTTAGTTCTTAAACACACATCACACAAGTCCTCTTTATTATCATTATCAATTCCCAAAACAATATTAGATAAGTTTGATAGTGCCTGATTGGATGGACGACCCATTCGGCGATGCCATAAAGCAGATGTCACAACATCGTTTGCTTGTACCTCCACTGTTGCATCTTCCTTGTGGAAGTAAACCCCTCTCCTATGTTCACCCGAACCAATCGGCATCTTCTAGTAGTGTCTTATATCACACACAACTTACGATCAAATGTTACAGTACAACAAAGATCTTCAACTAACTGCGCTATTGATATCAAGTTGCATTTTAGATCTTGAACAAACAAGACATCGTTTAAAACTATCTTCTTGCCAAGTCTTACCATTCCTCGTTTGCTAGCAAATGTAATTTTCCCATTAGGCAAACCCACGGGGTATAGGTGTAATGTGACTTACATTCGTTAGCAATCTCAAGTCTCCAGTCATGTGGTATGAAGCGCCACTCTCTAAGAGCTAGTCACACTTATCATATAGTCGCTCATTATTGTCCTTCGGGACTTCGATGAGACTTAATAATTTTTGTGCCTGCACATCAGTTATTTTGGACAAGGCAGTCTGGAATTCCTCATGTCTTTCGACGTTGCTATTGCCTTCATGTACTTGCGTAGCATGCGCCTGTTCACGGGATTGGTAGTTTCCACGTCCTCCTCCTGAAGTCTGCCTTCCTCCACCTCGTCCCCCTCTCCCTCTTCCTCTGCCACTGCGACCGCCCCTTGAACCCTAACTAGCTGGATAACCCACTAATTCAAAACAATTGCTTTCTTCGTGTCCTGACTATCCACAATGCTTGCAGCTGATTCGGTCTATTCCTCCGCCTGAGTATGTCATGGCAAAGGCGGCTGCAGTGTCTGTCTTCTGATCTCGCTCCTTCATCACTCTCTTGTGATTCTCCTCCTGCTGAATCATGCTAAAGATTTTATCAAGTGATGGGAGAGGGTCCAAGACAAGAATTTGGGACCTTACATTAGAGTATAGTTCGTCATCTAAGCCCATCAGAAATTAATGGACTTTGTCACTATTGATCATCTTGACATATTGCCTCGGCGGCTTCACACTTACACACCGGTCGTTTGACATGGTTTTTCAACTCGTTCTAAAGCCCCATAAGCTTTGAAAAGAACTCCACCATAGTCAAGGTACCTTGCTTGTAGGATGCTATATCGGATTTTAATTGATGGATCTTGGGCACATTCGGGATAGCATATCGCTTCTTAATGTTCTCCCATATTGACTGAGCCGAGTCTCCATATCAATACTTGCATGTAACTTTGGGTCTATGAAGTTAAGGATCCATAACGTGACCATGGAGTTTACTATAACCTATGCATTCACCTTGATTGGCTTTGATCTGGTGGCTACATCAGGTTTGGTGATCATGCCATTGATAAAGGCTACCTTGTTCTTTTGGCTATGATCATAGCCTTTTCCCACAACTCAAAGTTCGTGCCTTCGAACTTGAGCGTTGTGATAATGGCGCCGGGGGCATCCGAGGGGTGTAGATAATAGGGTGATTGTGGGTCGAGTGTAAACTCCGGTGGCTTGTTGTCTGGCATCTTGCTTTCCCTAATTGTAGTTTGATAGTTTGGGGGATCGATACTCTAATACCATGAAGAGTAGAAGGTTTGGAGGGCAGCAATGAAATCGTGCTTAGCTTGCTCTGTTCTGATTTCTTAAGCCACGCTGAGTACATACATATATAATACATGACAAATATAAAAACCTCTAACCCTAAGTATTGCTCGGTAGCTAAGCAGCAAAAATACATAACAAACTCCTACCAAGAATAGACTCCTAAAATATTTACAAAATCTTTTGTGATTTCTATCTATTGCATCAGTATTCAGATATCCATTACACCATAGTTTAGACTATCATTTGTTTAGAGCAAAGATCGGTGATAATAAGAATTTATGGGAATTAAAAACAAAGTTGAAAAAGACAACTTGTACATTTGGAACTATGATATATAATCTGTACTATTGGACAATCATAGCATCTTATTAATTAAAAAGAAGTCAACTGTAATTCATAACCTAACTTATAAAATAGTCTATAGATAGAAGTTTCCTTTTTCTCAACCCCTCAATTTTTTTATCAGTTCTCTAAGGTCGTATTCGGCAACATCGTTTTGATTGTTATTTAGTGTCTTGATCAAATCAATATACTAACCAGTCGATTTTTAGTGTTCGCTAATCCAGCGTTTGGACTAGCATTTCATCAAGCGTTCAGCATTTTCAGCAAAGTTTCTGAAAAACCAGTAATATTAGCTTTTGACATTCAAAATGGTAACTCATATTTTTTGGTCAAAAAATATCATTTGACAAATTTTATATGTAAAAATTATTTACATATTTTATATTAATTTACATTAATTAGCTAACTTAATAACTAAATTTACTGAGTATATTTGCTTCAATTATTTATCTAAAAATTATCCACTAATAAATAAATTAAAATTACTATTTACTACTTAAATAGGTATTGATTATCTAAAATACTATGTCCTATCCAAACAGTTAATATTTACCAACCGCTAATTTTACCGAACGGGCACAACGAGACATAGAAATTGGAGGGGAAGATTGGGAGAGGAGAGAGAGACAGAGAGAAGAGAGAGAGGGAGAGAGAGGGGTTTGGGGAAGATGACTCGAGGGAAGCAGAAGATTGAAGCTCAGAGGCGAAATGCTGAGAAAAATCAAAAGTCCAAGGGGTCTCAGCTTGAAGCTCGTCAAGTTGGCCTTAAGGTCATTTGCCCCATCTGTAAGGTTGGACTTCTTCATCATATCCCTGTGTTTTTGCGAAGAATTACAGTCTCTTGGTGCCAATTCGAAATCCCCACTTTCAATTTTTATGTGGGTATTTTGTTATCTAATGATCCCATAGACCCATCATTCACTTTTTCTGCTTTATCGCTCTACTTCTCTTCTTGGGGATGTTGGATAAGAGGGTTTCGGAGTTCGGATGATTCACTGTTGTTCTTTTGGCCTCGATTTTTGATTAGCGAATGACTATGTTTCTTGTCGAATCTGCAAGTGACTATTTGGGATAATTACACTGATGGAAAATAGAGAAGAAAGTCCAAGCAGGAAGAAGCTGTTCATAATATATGTTGTGTTTCAGGTCATGAAGGTGTGCATTTATATGTAAGTACACACCTTATTCTTAGTTACCTATCTCCTGAAATAACGTGATATTGAGCATAACAAACTAACCAACCAACCTTTGATAATAAACATTGAGCTCAGAGCAGCAGCATCATTAACAAGAGAAAGAAACAGAACTAATAAGAAAAGATATCTGACGAATTTGAGATGACTAGCAGAATCTCATGCACAATGTAGAATCCCTTACCCCCCCGGTACTTAGCCGTTTGTGTTTGATGGAGTGGGGGTTTCTGATGATTGCTGTCGTTGTTTTGATTTGATGCGCTGTTGTCTTTGAGTGCATAGGCCTTCCAGTCCATTTGAGTAGTAAATGTTTTATTAGTGAATGACTATGTTGAAGTTGAATTTGGAACTCATTATATTTTAGATTATTACATGGGAATGTGGACACTTTTGATGTACGTGGGCATATATGAGAGGTTAAAATGAGAACTGGGGACAAACAGAACATTGGGTAAGATGAGGTTATTGTTTATCTTGATGTCAGCCTTTTTGGATGACTTGAACTTTGTCACCATTAGGTAAAGAAATGAACAATGGATTGTGTAAATTGCTTAGGCTAAGGATAGATCTCTTGCAATGTTATGATCTTTGGTGCCTGAGTCAATCAGCCAAGGAATTGCTGGGTCCTTTCAGCTGTAACAGTCCAATTACTTGAATGAATGCACGAAGAACATACTACATTACCTGCAAAGTGAGCCAAGGCATGGTTGAGATATACGTAGTCCAACCATCTGGTCTTGTAATTGGTCTTGTAATTGATATCTGGAAACAGCTTCACATGCCTTTGCTTGAACAGTGCGCGCCTTTTTTACTCTCTGTGAATTGCGCAACTTCCCAGCAATGACATCCGTATATTCTATAGCACCTTTATTAGTCTATTGTAAGCATTGGGTTCTTTGTGGCAGTATTTGGAAGAAAATGAGCTTTTGATTGCCGTTCTCTACTTGTATTTATTTTACTTCTTGCAAAAGGGGAACAAGCCTGTCCTTCACTTGGAGAAGGACTCATCATATGAGTGCTTCCTTCCCCATCCTTAGGATCTGGACTTGCATTCATCCTACATTCTCTTGGTTTCAGTGAAATGCATTGACCTTTGCAAGTGAGCAAAGCTTCTTTTGTAGTTGAAGGAATTCTGCACCATTTGAAACCCCAATTCTTTTATTTAACTCTGTCTGCATTTCTTTTGCAGTATGAGTGTAAAAGCTCTTTCTGCATTCTCCTTGGATAGAATGTTCAATAGTCAAGAAGTAGCCGTATCATTGCACCTTTGCTGTAGAAGGAGCAATAATGATGCAGACTTTGGTTTTTCATAAGTTTCCAATGCAAATCCAAGTTTGCCCTTAGAAGATAAATCCACTGTGACAACCCCTCTTCATGAATAAAACCCACCGAATAATATGTAGCCCTTGTTGCCATTGAGGCAAAACCGCAAAAAATCTAACACCTTTCAAACAACAAGAAAGAAGAATTTGGAGGAGGAAGATGATATGACCAAGTCTTGGGGAATAAATGCCAAAAAATGATTCAAGAACCCCTTGATACCATGTTAAATGGAAGTCCAGACATGAAGGAAGATTGAGAAGGAAGTCTAAGCAGGGAAGAAAACTATTTATTATCTGTTCTGTTGCTTCTGTTTGAGTTTGCAAGGTGTACACCTGTACTTAAGTCTCAGTTGCTTGCCTTTCTGGAATACAAAAGGTTGAACATAATGGACCAACCAACCAAGCCTCTGGCTCACTAACAAACGCTAAACACATATTGCATGCACCGTAACAGAAATTAGAGGAAATAATGATGCTGGATAAGTTGAGAAAAATAAAGAGTGAGGATTGAAATAGTCTGACGTGAATGGACCACGTTATTTCTTTGCTTGCTGAAGGTGGAGTGGTTGGTTATACTTGGGTAAGACTTTTAATGAAAAAGGAACAAGCTTATTAAATGTGCACTTTATTGGAAGGAACAAAGAAGAAAGATGTTATGTGGTGGACGATGTATCAATGCTTAGTTTGTTAAACTCCTTTGCTGTTTATTCTTTTGTGTTTAGAGGATGGGTGAGGGTGTGAACCCCAGCGCCCCCCTCCCCCCAACACACACAGAGACAGAGAGAGAGATATTACGGGGGATTCTGGGGCGTGGATTTGGGTTATTAGAGGTATTCATTGAAGAGATGTGTGAGAAATGAATGACAAATATCAAAAGCACTGCTTAATAGGTTAGTAGTCCTGGTTGTTAAAATCCAAGGGTTGAAGGGGTTCTTACTATGACAAATTAGCTAGAGGGGGTGTATGTTGATTAAAAGAACTTTGGATTTCTTTAGGCACTGTTTTCATACAATTGAGAGAAGGAACGGGCAAATAAAGAAGTGGCAATGAGGGGAGGGAAGGGGGGGTGAAGGCTTAGCATTCAGCTCAGTACATCTGAGTCACCTCCTTATTCTTCTTGCGGTAATTTTGGGTCACAACATTTTCAATCATCAATGACTAAAAGCAGATGGAATTCATTCCCTTATGTATCTCCATCTCATTTTGGATCATCTTGACAAAGCGTTGGGTGCTATGCCTATGTTGTTTCCGGCCTTGCAACTTCTGTAATCTATCTAGTAAAAGCTCAATTGATATGTGTGGTTTGCGATGTTATTGAAAACCCCCCAAAAAATGAAGACAGATACTCCCTTCCTAGTGTGGCTTTTCTGTTTAGTAGGTTGGTCAGTCCATCAAGTGTCGGAGGAAGCAGGGTCTGCCAACATTTAATACAAGCAAGTGAAGGTCTGTTTCTTTTTTATGTACCAGCTGTTGGTCATTTTCTGTCTTGTACAACTGGTGAAAACTTATATGATCAATTTTCTCTTGTTACTCAGTTGGAAGAACCATCAACTGTTTATAAGTGGAGCAGATGATGCTTCAGTTGTGGTTTAGAATTTCCATGATCGAACAGAATCATATTACAAAGATTGAAGTTGGTAACAATTGATTTCTCAGCAACCAGTTCCTTACAACTTTTTTTCCTTCCTTCTATAGTTAAGACTAGACCATAGGTAATGGGGCTCCTATCCTTGCTTGCGTTCCCGTTTTGGGTAACCTATGTTCTGTGATTCTAGTGCAAAAGCCTAAATTCGGCTAAATTAGTATACCTCGTCGGGGAACCATGCTCTTGATTGTGATCATGCCAGAAACTGGTGATTTATGAATGAGAGTTACTTGACTGTCCCTTCCATTTGTCGGAAGGAAATTCTCGGAGTGCTAGAATATGGCATTTGACTTTTTTGCAACATTGCCATGGTTTATGAGAGCTTGCTAATAGCCTGTTAGCGAAAACAACACATGACTCTGATTATTGTGGTATCTGAGTTGTGCACATGTGGAATTCTTACACCTTCGGCTGGGAATCTGCTATGCATTGGGATTTACTCTATGAAACTCCTGCTTATGCATGGGAGGAGGAGAGAAGAGAAGCATTGTGTACTTCTTTTTTTTTTTTGGGAGGGGGATCTCTTATATAAAGTTTGAAGTATAATGCCTGTCATGTTACTGCTCCACTTGCAGAAGACTTCTAGTTAGTTCTATTCCTAAACTAATCCTTATGAATCGGGAACAATGGAAATTCTTGCCTCGGTTCTCCACCTGTGGTCCTCACAAAAGGGTTCTTTGTTCTAATTCTTCTGGATGTTTTACTGGTATAAATTCTGATGATCGTCTCCACTTGCCTTCGTAATGCCTTTTATATCCTTCTTTGAAATCAATTTGAGAATTCAAGTACATTCTAAGCACTCACTTGGACTGAAGTTGGAGAGGGCTATGCTTCCGTGAGAAAGGCCTGCTTTTTAAATCTATCATGTTTGCTGTTGACTCAGAAGCAGCAGCGCTTCTTTTTTCTTGTTTATTACTCCTTATGAGACGGTCTGCCCAACCTAGAGGAGGTTTTTTGGGCCTGCAAGGTTAGTGCTGGACTTGCTGGTCACTCTTAAAACTATGTTGGGCCTACTATATTATTTTTGTTATGGATACTGATAAGCTGTAGCATAATGCTTTCATAGTGATCTTTAGAGTATTTACTTGAATGAAATCTTGAATTTCCTCAGGGAATTGTTCCGCTTGTTTGTCTGTCGGTTCCGGTGTCTATTTAGCTCCCTAGGGCTTATACCGTAGTGGCTGGCAAAGGGGAATCTGGATTCTGGAACCCCCCACCCCTACTTCTTTCCTTAGGTGATGACATCATGTGCTACATACCTATGTCTCTGTGCTGATATGCTTCTTTTATCTTAGAGCGCCCCCTAGACAGGGGGAAAGGCTCTGCTGACAATTTTCTCCTTGTAGTTGCCTGGTGCCATTGTTGACCTCATAACTATTTCCTTTTCTTAAGAATGTATGTTGCATTTTTCTGTAACAGCCTCTCTGCCACCAGGGGCAAGGCTGTTGTATACAACTGAATCTTCTGACAACTCGTCTGAGGTGGTTGTTCTAGTCAATTACTTGGTTCTTGTTCTAGTCAAATATTTGTTTTTTACATGTTTTTTCTCAGTGCGTTTACTTCACCAGATTTTCCTTTGCACTACCAAAAGACGTGGTCTTAACTAGCTTCTTTGTCACCTGTCCATGGA
>NCQT01112843.1:2851-13036 GCA_002740465.1 Stenocereus thurberi
ACTTGCATTAACTAAATCGGTGCATGATGCCAAAGCATGTTCGTGGTTTTAAAAGGTCATGCTTGTTAGCAATCTCCACAGTATACTTGCATTGATAAAAGAAGATTTTTGATAGCCCATGGGCTATCTCTATATTTGGAAAATACTTCAAAGGACCCAAATCTTTAATGCTAAAACATGTATGCAAATTTAAATAATCCTTGAGTTCTTCGTTTGCAATTGAATCATTTTCAACAAGCACAACATCATCAAGATACAATAGTAGAGCCATAAACTCTCCCTCTTACGATAGACAAACAATAAGTAATCAACATACGATTAGACAAAGTTGTACTCACGAAGCTTAGAGAATAATTTGGTAAACCATTGCCTAAGAGCTTGTCGAAGCCCCTATAGGGATTTCTTAAGCTTGTATACCTTGTTGGGTACATTAACATAAAATCCTATTTGTAAACTTGTTCAAGGTCTCCATGTAAAAAGATATTGTTGACATCGATTTGATGTAACTCTCATCCTATAGCTACTATAATAGATAAGATCCTCAATTTCCCAAGCGTGATCCTTTTCAGGAGTTTCAATCTCCTCTTTTATTGCTCGTCAAGATCATGACTCCTTGGCAGCTTCATGATAATATTTTGGTTCCACTTCTTTAGTAATAATAGCTTAAAAATTTCACTGAACAATAGAAAATTTTTTACATGTGTCAATTAATTGGCTAATGGAAATTCAATTGTAAGTCAAGTTATGGAGAATCATCTCAATGGGATAAGTTATTTAATGTATGTCTTGATCCCAAGACAAATTTGTAATATAAATTTAAGGACCTTCAAAGTTAGAGTTCAATTACATACGTTGAACAAGTTTGACAGTTGGGTCTTCAAAGTTAGAGTTCAATTACATACCTTGAACTCTTATTGTCAACGGCCTTGACTAGCTTGCTAGAAACAGACCCATCCCAGAGTCATTAAATTAGGATAAGTTAAATTGAGCTCAAATGAATTTTATGACACTCTAATTAAATTCCCATGTGTAGCATTTGTATATCAAAGTAACAAACTTTAACCTATACATAAATATGTAATTCCATGATAAAGGAACAAGCACAAATTTTGGCATAATATATGTTTCTCATATGCTTAAAGTTTGGGTCTATGTTTTGTCTTTAAGAGACAATATGTTTTACCACACTGCACCAACCTAAATTAATTACATTAACAATAATTTAATTATTAGGTTATGTTGCTAAATATTCAACTGTAAAATTCTCAAGATACAAGATTAACTGTGTAGTTTTTAATGATATAATAACTAGTAACATTTGGGATGGTTAGAAAGCAAAATTCCGATATATCCCAAATTAGGTGAAAAACAAAAGTAACTTTCTTGAAAGGGACAACTACATTTAACCATACCATAATTGGAGAATGTCAAAACGAGTGGTTTCTCTTAGCTAGTAAGGAATACAATGGTTAGGACATTAAACAAAGGCTGAAAAACCACCTCTCATGGAGATTAAATGCTAAATTGACTAAGCAGATGTTGGAAAAATGAACGAACATCAGGGCCCTTGAGTAAGCGTTAGAGAGAAGCATCCTTCAACAGTCTTATCTAACTGACTATATAATATAGAGACCTTGCTAAAGATAGAAAGTATGTAACACACAAAGAACTTAACTCACATCTTAAGTGTTATTGTTCTCTTGAGTGATCGACTTCCAATCTTTTTCATCTTTATATGCACATTTGAGATTCCTTATGAGGTAAGAGAGTTAGGAGAATCCTACTTCTAAATAAAAGGGTTGATCGAGAATGTCATCCTTCCTTAGGGGGACTTAGGAGAAATCACTTCAAGAGAGGTCTTGAAGAGTGTGTTGTTGTCAAGGTCCTTAGGTGGATGCTTGTGAACTGCATAAATATGAAGCAGATTAATACAAGTGATTGAATCCTGCATAAGGAACCTAAGGCAAAGATATAGCTCAGCTGGAGGGGTGAACCTCGTTAAAACGTACCATATGCCTTAATTTCTGCATTTTGCTCTTACTACTCAACTTACTTGATCTATCTGCTCAGGGTCCTTGACCTTATTGTTTAGCGTCCTTGACTTTATTGTTCAACATCCTTGAGTTCGCTATTGTCTATTATATTTTGTGATTAAGTTTATATTTACGAATATTTGTGATCACCCTATGCATCCCCTATAAGGTGATTAGATTTATTTGGACTAATCATTAGTATCAGAGCTAGTTTCACACGTTGTTACTTAATTGTCAAGTGAGTAAAGAAATGCCTTCCTCAAGGATGGTCAAGGTTAATCAAGGTAGATTTTCTCCAGACCCCCTTATTTTCTAGATCTAGCTCATTGGAAGAGATCTATATAGATTTAGATGATGGATCAAGACTATAAGCTATGGATTATAGTGCTAAGAGCTCTTATTTGAATAATTCACATAGTTGGCGTTGAACAAATGGAGAAGGCTATTGACTAGTACACCCCTAAAGAGTATCAAAGAGTGTAGAAAAACTATAAGGCACTTAATGCTCTATATTTTGCTTTATATGCTAATGAGTTTAACATAATTTCTGCTTGTGAAACAGTAACTAAAGTGTGCAACACTCCAGTTGCCATACATGAAGGCATAAGTCACATTAGAGAACCAAAAATAAGCACCGATGTGCATCAATGTGAGCTTTTTAAGAAGCTTCCAAAAGAAGGTGTCAAGGAGATGTATATCAGATTCACTGACATCATCAACAACTTTAAGTCTCTTGGGAAAGTCTACTTAAATAAGGACATGATGAGGAAGTTATTGAGAAGTCTCCCAAGGAGCTAATGGGAAGCCAGATCACGACCATTGAAGATGCTTAGAACCCGAAGACCTTGAAGCTATAGGATCTAGTTCGAATGCCCTTACCTATGAGATCCACCTATAAGAAGAGCATAAATAAACCTCTAGCAGAGGGGTTCCACTGAAAAGTTCAGCCAATGATACTAAAAGTCAAGGTGACTTAGAGTATGAAGCATCAGAGCATAGGTCATGCTAGCCCAAGTCTTCTGCAAAATGCCCAAGAATAACAATTTTGACTTCAAGAAGCTTGAAAGAGGATCATCCTCAGAAGGCAATAAGGTTATAAAATCCTTCTGTCATAACATTGAAACTAAAAAATTATCTACTTTTGCTGCGGCAAACTAGGACATATGATGAAGAATTGTAAGTCCTTGAAGAAGAATGAAAAGAAGAAGTTCAAGGGAAAGTGAAAAAGAGGCATGATAGTAGCATGGCTTGATGATAACTCCAATGAAAGTGAAGATGAAGAGGATGAGGCTGCCAACCTGTGCTTCATGTTAAATAGAAAGGATTTAGAAGGCAAACATGAATTCCCATCGTATTGCAAAACAGTACTCAAGGAAGCTAAAGGAACTTCCACCAAAGATATGCTTCAAGTAAAACATTGATCTATGCTGCCTTAATAGCGGATGCACAATGCACATAACTAGTGATGCTATAATACTTTTAGAACTTGAAAAATGAAATCAAGTCAAAGTTACATTTGGAGATAAAAAGTATGGAAAGATCATTTGAATTGAAAAAGTTGGTAGAAATCCTCTAATTCTTTCGAGAATGTTCACTTGGAAGATGGTCTTAAATTCAATTTGCTTAGCGTTTCTTGATTATGTCATAAACGGAAAAAGTTTACCTTCAATTTTGCTTAATGTGATATCTCAAGCCTTGAAATTAGAAATATTAGTCTGTCTAGATCTATAATGGAAAATGTGTATGCTGCTTTTTATCATGTTAACTCTATAAATTTTGCAAGTTTTAAGCTGCTAATGATTATGAATGGGTTATGGCATAGAATGTTGCGTCATGCTAGCATGCATATTATTGATAAATTATCCTAGCATGATCTGCTAAGAGACCTTCCCAAACATAAGTACGATAAAAATCATGTTTGTAATGCTTGCACAAAGGAAAAATAAGCTAGAGCTTCATTTAAGCCATTGAAAACTATTTCTACGACAAGGATCCTTGAATTATTGAATGTGGATTTATATGATACTATGATATTGAGAAGTTTTGGTGATAGTAAATATGTGTATATTATTGTTTATGACTATTTTAAATTTACCCAAATGTTCTTCTAAAAGATAAAATAGACACTTTTAAAGTGTTTGTTAAGTATTGTAGATAGGTGCAGAATACTTTAAGACTGCCAGTCTAAGACATTAAAAATGATCATAGAACTAAGTTCAAAGGCAAATTTATTAAATTATGTGATCAAATGGGAATATCATACAACTTCTCCACACCAAGGACTCCACAACATAAGAGGACAGTTGAAAGGAAAAATAGAATCTTGGAAGTTATGGCCAGAATAATGCTATGTGAAAATGATGTTTCAAAATGCTTCTAGGCTAAAACTGTGAACACTGCCAACTATGTTCTCAACATATGCTTGATCAAAACCATCCTGAAGATAATTTAATATGAGCTCCTCAAAGGAAAGAAGCCAAAGATCTTCCACTTCAAAGATTTTGGGAGTAATTGTTTCCTTTATATCAATGAAAAAGAACTTGGAAAGTTTTGATGCAAGAAGTGATATAGACATCTTTGTTAGATACTCTAAACAAAGCAAATCTTATGGAGTATATAATAAGAAAACCAAGGTGGTTAAAGAAAGCATCCTTACGGCATTTGATGGAAACAATGATAGGATCATTAGCTCTCCTTCATTTCAATATCTCAAACTTAGTAGACATGAAGATGATGAAGAAGAAAGAGTTGAATCCAACAAAGGTACAACTTAAAGATTACCTCAAGGTACCTTCAACCTATCAGAAAACACTAACAGGACCCTTGAAGTAGAAAACACTAAGAACTCTGAAGTAAGGCAAGAAGTTACACAAGAAGCAAGATAGGAAGCAAGCACTGATAAGAATCTCTAAAAGCCAAGGAGAGGCTATAGATTCCCTAGACAGTAGCCTATGATCGACATCATATCAAATCTCTACTCAGGTGTAAGGGCTCGCTCTGCTCTTAGAAATTTATGTGATTTCTATGCATTTATGTCTCTCATATAATCGAAAAGCCCTCAAGAAGCTCTTCATCGGTGTATCTTATTCATAGAGTGGTTAAGGGCTATGTGCATCCAGTTTCAACTCAGTCTATACCTAGTTCAAGCTAATTAATGGTTGGTCTATATCTTTACCAGTACAGTGCCTTGCGTCAGTTGTTTAGAAAACATTAGTTTCCCTCTATCTTGGCTAGATTATACATAATTTTTGGTATTACAAACTAGGCTACTCTTCTTGGCCTGATCCTTAACCCCAAACGTAACCCTTCCCCTAAGCATACAATTCATAAAGAACCGACCTTATAGTTCTAGCATGATTAGTGGTAATAAGAGTTTGTAAGAAAAATTTGAGACCCTTATGAAAAATCATGAGCATTTAGATCAACAAATGAGTATATAAGGAAATAATTAGGGAATTATTTAAGAAATAAGAGGAAGAAGCGACATCACACCCTATTTATAAGCTCATTTAAAGCTTCCTAAGATGAAGACAATCAAAGCAATCCTTCAAGAGATTTAAATTGAGGTATGTTAGAACCAAGATCTAGGAGAGGAAGAAGTAAACACCACTACTTAAGTGACATCAAAGTTAGGGTCCTAGAGTTTGCAGGCAGGCTTGATTCTAATGAGTTCATTGACTGGCTTCACACATTTGAAAGAGTCTTTTAGTACCAAGATATACTAGAAGACAAGAAGGTAAAGCTTGTTACCCTTAAACTTTGAAATATGCATTATTATAGTGGACCAATGTTTGTCCTAAAAGGGCTAAGAAAAGAAAAGGAAAGATTAAAACCTGGGTCAAGATGAAGTCTAAACTCAAGGACAGATTTTTATCACACTCTTACCTTTAAAATAATTATACTCAACTTCACAATCATACCTAAGGCTCCATGTATGTAGTCGATCACACTTGGGAATTTGGAAAAATCCTCATCAAGTCTGACTTATAAGAGCTTGAGGATTAAACTACTGTAAGATACTTAGTGGCCTTGACCCTAAGTATGCTAATGTAGTTAAATTGGAGCAGTATGCTACCTTTGAGGATTTGTGTGTCTTGGCATATAGAGTGGAGCAGCAAAAGAAAGCCAAAACAATCAAAAGAGATCCATTTAAGTCATTCCCCAAGAGTCTACCTTTCAAGAAGGAAAGTTTTCAGCTCGCTCCCAAATCCACATGTTTTAGTTCATAGATTGCACCAAAGACTCCTGTTCCCCTAAAACAAGCTCGCACTTGGTTCAAAATCCCATAAAATATGCTACAAGTGTGAGGGATTGGGGCACATAGCCTTAGAATGTCCCAACATGAGGGTGATCATCCCAGTAGAATATTAAGCAGCTCAGGAGGTAGAAATGGAGGAGGAAAGAGAAATATAGCTAATAGAGGAGCAGGGGAAGGGAGAGATCACTCTTGAGCTTGATGAAGGTGAAGTCTTGGTGATTATGAGAGCTCTTAGCAGCTAGAAATGGTCTAAGGAACATCCAAGAGAGAATAACTTCCACAGTAGATGCATCGTCCAAGTGAAGGTTTGTTCTTTAATAATTGATAATGATAGCTGTTATAATGTGGTTTCCATTAGCCTAATTGAGAAGCTTAACCTCCAAACTTCAATTCATCTAGACCTATGCAACATTCAGTGGCTAAACCAAGGTAAAGGTCTCTAACTCAATTCTAGATGGTCGGTTTTGTTTTCACTTGGTAAGAGTTATTTTGATGAGGTTTGTCGTGATATCATTATAATGGATGTTTTTGTTGAGGAGACCTTGGTTGTTTGATAGGAGAGTTGTACATGATGGTAAGTAGATCACTCTACGCCCTTTGGCTTCACATCAACTAACCCAAGTTCAACCACCAAAAAACCCTAAACAAACTTAACTTTTGCTCACTATAGGAGAGCCTATTCTTAAGACCTCCCAGCATGAGTTTAAAGCTTTTAAAGAATGGATCGCTTAATCCTAGACAAAACCTAAACCAAAAGTTTTCCCATCCTAAAGTGCCCAAAATTCTTAGCCAATATGAATATGAACTCCCTAATGAAATAGCCCTTCATGTTCCATCAAAAAGATCCATCTGATACTATGTAGACCTCATCCTAGGAGCCATTCTACTAAACAAACCAATCTATAGAATGAACCCTTAAGGCACACAAAAGATTTAAAGACAAGTTGAGGATTTAATAGTTAAGGACATGATTAGAGACAACCTTAGTCACCATGCATTACCTATCTCTGTTGTACCTAAGAAAGACAAAAGTGTGAGAATATATGTAGACAGCAGAGCCGTCAACAACATCACCACCAAATAAAAGCATGTTATTCCAAGGCTTAAGGATATCCTTGATGAGTTGCATGGTCCTAGGTGTTTTTAAAGGTGGATTTGAAAATTAGCTGCCGCTGGATCAAAATTAGAGAAGTGGATGAGTGAAAAACTACATTCAAAACTAAGGAAGTGGTTTATAATGCCCTGTGGACGCACCTAGCACCTTCATGAGGTTAATTAATTAGATGTTCAAATCCTTTATTTGGAAGTTTGTTGTTGTATACTTTGATCATATTTTGATTTATAGTATGACATAACAAGAGCACGTAAAGCACTTAATGCAAGTCACTAAGGCCCTTAAGATGGAAAAGCTATATGACAACCTTAAGAAATGTACCTTTTTCACCAATAAGATCACTTTCCTGGGATACACTGTCACTCCCCAAGGCATAAAGGTTGATGAAAGCAAAGTGAAAGCCATCAGCAGTTAGCCAGTTCCCAAAAGTATTTATGATGTGGGTAGCTTTTATGGTCTAACATCTTTTTGCAGGAGGTTCACTAAGAATTTCAGCACCACCATGGGACTAATGATACAAGTGATCAAAGATACCTTATTTAAGTTGAACCCATAGGCTCACAAGGCCTTTACAGAAATCAAGGACAAATTGACTCAAGCATCTATCTTAGCCTTGCCTTGATTTCAGAAGGTGTTTGAGGTAGAGTATGATGCCTACAGAATGGGCATTGGTGGAGTTCTTACTCAAGAAGATAAACCTCTAGCCTTCACCAATGAGAAACTATGTGATCCAAGGAGGAAATGTTACTCTTACGATAAGGTATTCTATGCCATCATTAGGTGTCTAGAGCACTGGAGACATTATTTGGTTGCTAATGAGTTTATCATCCACTTTGTCATAAGGCATTTAAGTATATTCAAGGATAACACAAACTCAATTCCACACATGCCAAGTAGGTTGAGTACTAGTAATCATCTCACATCATCATCAAGCACAAGTAAGGAAGCTTAATCAAGGAGCTAATGGGTTATTAAGAACGCACTTGTTATTATTATTTCAGCTTGAAGTCTATGTTCTAGGCTTTGAGCATCTCAAGTCTTTGTATGAATAAGATAAGGACTTCTGAGAGTTACTAAAAAATTGCTAGCAAAAACCAAAAGGAGAACATCTGGTCCAAGATGGTTACTTGTTCAAGGAAAACAGGCTATGCATCTCTAGGTGTGACATAAAGGAGCTACTGATCAGAGATGTTTATAGTGGAGCTTTAGTAGGACATAATAGAGAGAACAAAACCGTTAACATGTTGAAAAGCACTACCACTACCTAATGTGACTACAGATGTTTAAGACATCTCTAATAGGTGTGCTACCTACTAAGTGGGGAAGAGCAACTCCTACCCTAAGGGCTTTACACTCCCCTCATTGTTCATAGATGGCACACCTTATTGCTTATTCCAAGACAAATGATGCTACCAATGTTGCTGAGTTATTTTCTGGGGATCTTGTAAGACTCCATGGAATTCCAAAGTTCCTAATATCTGATGGTGATGACATTAAATTCAGTAGCCATTTCTAGAGGAATTAGGAATAGGTGATAGTAATAATGGAAGCAAATGAAGGGTAGTGCTTATCAATCATCATGTTAGAGGCAAAGGCGTGGTAGAGGAAAAAGGAAGGTAGTCCTAAGGGGCATAAGCTAGTGGTTATAGACACTACAACAACGATGGAAGATATTAGGTGAATGGTGAAGGAGTTCGAGGGGCTTTGGTTTGGATGTGTGAGGCGGAAAGTAAATGGCAAGGCTCATCACTTCACCAGTTTGCGAGGTGGATGCTAATAGAGGCAAGTCTATCTCATGCTAGCTTGCAGGACATAGCAGTGGACGTGCTCCTTGGTGTTAAGAATGTTGGGGGTGGTGGTGATTAGCACTATTAGTGGTTTCTTTTTTTATTTATTTTTAGGTCAGATTAATGTAATCCTTTTTGCTCGGCAAAACAAATAAACCTCATTTTATTTTTAGAATAAATGGGATAGGATAATTAGAGGAAGACATTTAATACTTAAGGAGTATTATATAACAATTGCTAATTTACATTCTAATTCCCCGCCACGACATACAAGCATAGCAAATGTTCATTTGTTCTTACAATTTTAAAGGTAAAAGAAAGAAAATATATCTTGTATAGGGCAAAGACGATTACATGAAGTGATGAAATAGGGAAAAGACGATTCCATGAAGTGATGAACCTATGCATACAACACTTTAGATAAGACAAAGTCATAACCATGACTAATATGTGTTCTTTTTTCCCTTGGCTTGGGCTAAATGCTATTACATGTTAGCTATCATACTCATATCAAACTAAAGAGTACACAAGTAGTAATTCAATTCTTCAGATACATGACTTGAGCAATATCCATCTCTAAACAAATGTGTGGAGTACTATCTTGAAAACATGTTGAGCAATAAGCTGATTGGTTTTCTCAGTTGGATGGAAGGAATCCCAAAATATATATTTGTTGGGATCTGAGCATGTCAAGGGTATGTTCATCTCGCATATATAGCTCATCTCAGTCAACCCAGTCCCACAACATGCCCTTGATGTTACATCAAACCCTGCCAAAATGAAATCAGTTTACTAATATTTTACCACAAAATGAAAGCAAGTAAAGGAAGGATTGGGTTTAAAACTAAGTTTTAACAGTTTGCAACTTTTTAATTTTTGAGGGAGCTGGAAATTATACCTTAGAAGAGCATTCATCTTTCAATACTATTAGACTTTTTTTCTCCCCTAGGGCTATTAGAGGTCATAAATCTCAAGTTTTGGGAATATTCAATG
>NCQT01112897.1:0-22066 GCA_002740465.1 Stenocereus thurberi
CAGACACCACAATTCACCCCCCTCTTGTGGTTGTATACTCACGAATTTAACACTAATTTTACGCTAGCACGCTACTATAGATAGGTCGTGGAAACCTAGTGGAATTCACAATTTGCTCTCTAAGAAGGTCATTCTCCATCTCTTTCTCTTTATCCTTGATTTTCTATCGCTGCTTGTGTGTGTGCCAACTTGGATCTAGTTTCTTCAAATAAATACGGTGTTGTTGAATTGTTTGATTGTGAAATTAATAGTGGATTTAGTTGTGTGTTGTGATAAATCACTTCCTGGCTTGTACCACAAACACATCTTCCTCTTCTTCTTTACTTTCTGCCGCACCTTCTACCGTAGTTACCTTGAGGGGTTCTGTGATTAATAAAGATGATAATGATCTAGGTTTGGTTATTCTAGTTTATTGAGATTGAAAGTATAGTGGTTGGATTATGAGAGAGACAGAAATAGGTTTGAAGGCAATAATGATTTTCTTGAATATATAATATATTTGATGATTGTGACTATTATTTCTCTATTCAAGGACAAAGTTACATTATGTGGGGTCTAAACTTAAATAATGTCTTAAGAAAGGTAAAAGGAAAATAAGAACAATAGTTACGGGTGAAATAATTCAATCAAAGCTTACAACTTGCCAAGTAAAATACTATTGCTGTATGAAATCCATAGTTAGTTTGAAAAGGTAGTGTGAAACAATTGAACATTAATAAACATACAGTCATGCATATCTTTGGTCCCATGCAGACAATAAAGTTATGTGGGGACTAGCTTAGTAATAAGTATATAATTTTGGAGTTAAAGAGGTTTACATATGAGCCTTCCTAGGATAATGTCGTAGTCTTGGTGATGTTGTTTTGAGAATTGGTGAGTATTTTGTAAATGTTAAACACTGCCAAACACTCCTAAATGTTAATACTTGTTTGTTGAACTCCAAAACTGCCCCAACTGTTGCCAAATGCTAGTAACTGCTCACAAATACTAATAACTACTCATAAATACTAATAACTACTCATAAATTCCCTACTGAGATTGCATAGTATGTGATTTTAACATTAGGTATTATTTATGAAAAGAATTTGTTTATTTGTAAGTCATTAGTATAAATGGAGCAAATTTTAGTTGTTTTTCCTTGTTAATTAATATTTTTATTACCATTATAGTGAAAGAGCTTGGATAATTTTGTAGGATACTCCATTGACTTATTTGATATGTATGTAGACATGGGTACAAGTTGGATTGAATTGTTGAATAATCATCATGTATATCTTACTAACGCTGGTAAAGTTATTGAACTTGCCAAAGAAAATCTTGTTGAAGGAAGAACTCAATGTCCATGTAGTAAATGTGAGGTGGATAAATGGTTTCTTATAGACAAAGTAGAGCAACATCTTTATTGCAAGGGTTTCCATAAACAATACATGGTAGCAGCAATATTCTTGAACATGTGAAATATAGAGGAAACATTAGTTATGAACCCATTAACAGCCCATCAAATTTGGTGGGCCGAGATGGTATTGATGGCTTGTTAAAAGTCGTTTTAGATGAACCATTATCGGCTTTGTTGGCTGTTCAAAATAAGGGATGTTTTAGTTAGTTTAGAAATAGAAAGTATATCCTTTTCAATGTGACTTACGAGAAAGTGCTAAATTTTATATTATATAGACAACATTTTATATGTATCTACCAGTTAGGATTGGGTAATGGGCAGGTTCGGGATGGGTTCAAGTCAGCCCAACAAGCAGATGGGCCAGGCCAGGTCATGAAAAATCAATTATGGGCTAGGTTGGGTTACAGGCCAAGTGACCCTAACCCGCCTATGGCAACTCTGTGGGAGGACGAATAAATTACTCCAACCTTAGCAACTAATTTAGACCTCTTGTCCTTTTACTGTTCTTCCTACTCTGATGTTAATTACATTGCTTCTTTCATCATTACTCACTATTTCTTTCTTTCTTTCTTTTTTTTTAAATTCATTTTGTTAGGTTGGCAAATTTATGTGGACATATATATATACACACACACATTTATATACAGGAAAAAAATACACGCGCAAATAAAAATAATTAAATATTTTAAAAAGTAGAAAGTAAGAAGAGTACTCTTTTCCTAGGTAGAATAGATTTTTGGAATGAAAATAGTAGTTTTATTAATTCGCGCTTTATTCTTCATATAAACCATCTAAACCTCATTTCCTAATATCTATCTCTCACACTTCTCCAAATATTTCACAATAGAATTTTTTCTAAGGAAAAAAAGAGCATATATTTGAAAAATAATTGTATAACAATGTTCAGTTGATTTAATTATATTATTATAGCACCAAAAGAGGATTAGGATTAAGTTGCAAAAAATTTATGCGGAAAAAACACTTGAATAAATAAAATCAAAATGAAAAAAATAAAAAATCCAGCCCTAATTATAATAATTAATACTTTATTGTTATTGTTAATCCTTAAGTAGCGGTAAAGTAAGTCTCATTTTGTTCTACGTCTCCTTTATTTCAATTCCATGTGTCTGTACAAAGAGTAGAGCGCGTTTTTCGATAAAGTACAAATACATTAATACACCATCACATCAAAGCAAGTTGATTCTATCCACGTAGCTTGACTCTCACCACTCGGTCCTTTATCCAACGGCTCAGATTGGATGTTTCTGAACAAGATTCATGCTCTAAGATTGTAATGCATGGGAAAGGATAATCTGACCATTTTTTGGGGCCATGATCCCAACCCGTTCATGGCTTTTATTGGACAGCCTGTCAATCCCCCGACCCTCTCCTGCATATGTGCAGGCCCTGCCCATTTTTAAATGGGCTGACCTTGGGTTGCCCAACGAGAACCCTGCCCATTGCCCAGGTCTACTACTAGCTATTGTTTACCAAAGTACCCCTTTCAAAGATCTCTCGTCTATAAGCTTTGCATTGAAAAGAGCTTTAACCCATTGAGTATATATACATTGGTCTTCCTAAATTTGTATGCAAGTAACCGTTATAAGAATTGCTCATGAATTTGGCTTACCCATCTAATTTACGAGCTATAAATCTGCGTCTACATTAGAAGCAAAAAGGCGGAGGGACATACTTAAGTCTGCCTTATAGTAATAAAAAGCCTAGCCCAATGTTTGTTGGATCCATCTCTGTGCGAAGCCTACTCTGCAAACAAAGCTCTTTAGATAAACTTCATTGTATATTTTTAATCAGGTGAGCTCAACCCTATCATCACCCTTTATCTACTCCACCACTACACTTATCACATTTAGGAAACAACAGCAAGATGTGCAGATCTTGTTAGATAGAAACAAGAATGGAAACCAATCAATAACGATAGTCTGAAGATACGAGAGGTATTTTGACACTAGGCGTCACATGATGATTTTGATCATAACAAATAATCTGGATAATAGTTATATATGAAATAGTTATTTATTGAATATTTATATTACTTATTAGTTTCATCTATAACGTTCTTATTAGTCCAATTTGTCAAGTTGGCTACATGTTTGATTAATAGATGAGCTTAGCACTTGAATAGTTTAAATCTTGGATGAAAAGTTTTGATTGATTATTAATGGAAGTGATATGATAGAATATTGAGTTTACATGGACATTTATCCAATAATGTAAGTGAATAATATTAATGGATTTGATTGGATTAAGTTGTCTATCCAAATATGTGTTTATGGATAGAAAAATATGGGGGTCGTCCAACATCGAAGGATTTTATTTGATTGAAAAATATGCTCTTGCATATTCAAATTTGAATTTCAAATTTCAAAAGCAAATAAGATCACTTAAACATAATATTGTATTGCTTCAATCTCACTATACTTGCCATGACAAAAGTATGTGATTTGATCTTGCAAAATTCACGTAGATGATGAAATATGTATCAAAATGATAACATCCTAATCAAATCTCTTTTTTTTTTGGTTGCTAAATGACTACCAATATCACCTACACTACCAAAGGCAAGAAAAAGATCTTCCGTAGCTTATCCACTGTAGTTTATTTTCATAGAAAATCAAATCAGAATATGCGGCTCACAGAAAATCAAATCAGAATCTGTAGATCATATTTGAAGGGCCTGAAATCATATTTCAGGATGTTCTATGCAGAAACTTTCTTCTTGGCTAATTTAGGACACGACTAGCAAGCTTATAAATAGAGGCCATAAGAGCAAGAGCAAGACATCCACGTAAGTTGAAAAAGCAGAGTTTACACGTTGAGCTATTGTACTAAGCTTTGTTTTGAGATCAAAAATTGAGGTGTGAGGAATGATTCTTTGCTAAGGAGTGAACTTAGGAGTTGTGAGGTCAACTCTCTCAAACTTACATCAAGAGGTTGGTATAAGTGTTTGAGATCTCTAGAGTGGGTAGCTCTGAGAGAGTGTTAAAAAATTCATTTTAATAAGAGAAGTAGAGAGTTGAATCTTAGAGTTTGATAACTGCAGCAGGTTACTTAAGCCTAATTGAGGCCCAACATCATTAAAATATCGGTGTACATTGTCTCTATTTAATTTTTGTATTTGATTTCAATTTTAATTTTATTTCTGCAATCACCTTATTCAGCCCCTCTGGGGTGATTTGAATCTTTAATTGGTATCAGAATGGGTCCTATTATCTTGAGACTTAACCATCTAATCACTTCGATCCCATGGCTAGTTATAATCTTGATTCTGATGTCCACCGCTTTTTATGGGTACTAATTATTTTTTGGTGGTCGGGAATCGTGGGCTCTATGTTAAGCACAAAGATCCCGATCTTTGGGCGATTATCAAGAAAGGTCCCATTGTCATTGAAAAATCGAAGGATCACTTTACCAATGATGATTACAAGATAATGACCAAAAATTCTAAAGCCATTAATTGCTATATTGTGGCTTTTTTATTGATACTTGTGAATATATTTTTCATTGTAAAAGTGCTAAAGAGAATTGGGATTATCTTTATTGTTCATATGGTACTAATGAAAGAGTTTCATGTTCTAGTATACTTAAACAGGAGGATATCAAAGAATTTGCAAATCATATTGTTGGAGATGATAGTGTTTCATATAAAGAGCAATGTGAAATGACAAATACCCGTAAAGAAATTCAAAATATCAGGGAAGATGGTTATTTACAAACTTGCATGACTGAGTGTGACAATGAGAGTGTTCAGCAAACAGAGTCAATGACAATTGAGGAACAAATTCAAGAAATACAAGAATAAGACTCTCCATGGCCATTACATTTAGAACATGAGAAAAATGAGGTAAAAGGTTCAGTCGATTATTTTTCTCTATATTTCCATGATCCTATTGAATACTAAAATAGATACATATGCTTTAAAAGTTTCTAAGTGTGGTGTTAGATCAAGAATGTCTATCAATTAAAAAGAAAAAATTATTAACCTCATTATTTTCTCTCACTCCTGACCACTACGGACCCAAAAGAAAATGGGTACCAATCCCCTGGCCAAGAAATTTATTTTTATAGAAGTTGATGAAGAGTGGACAATTACGTGAAAAGCTTCTTCACACATCCCCATAGAAAAGTCAAAGGAAATTCACTAGCTTTTAAAATCTTGAAAAGATTCTAAGGTACAAAATTTGGTTGGAGTGAACCAAAGAAAAATCCTACAAATGGTAAGTAATGAATTACCTAAGGTAAAACTCGAGTAAGTTATATTTTTTTAATAATCCTATCCTACTATTTTTCCATTTATAAGTCATAAGTTTTTTGGGGGGGGGGATAAATCATTATCATTATTGTCTTGGCTAGGTGTTCGTCCTTTTATTACAATTATGGCTATGCCTTATTCAATCTAATAAAAGTCTTACACAACTAAATGGGAGATATAATGAGTTCCCAATGGTACATGTGCCTTATCCCTATACTTGACATCATATATCTAATTATCTTTATCAAGGGGGGAGAGAGAAATTGATCTATATGATATATGTCTAATATGTTGTTATCTCTATGGCTACATGACTTTTATTATCTTAGGTACTGGCCATATAGCTTAACTTACATTGAATTTTTACATAAATTGGATTATACTTTACTTATTGAATTATACTAGATTAATTATGAAGTGGACACAGATAATAGATTTTCAATGGCTAATAGTTTTATATGCCTTAATTTTATTTCCTGGATATTGGTATATGTATTATAGATTTTGATGATAACATCTATTTTGATTTTAAAATTTAAATGTAAAGTCTCATGTTTATTTTCTTAGGAACATAAACTATTTTCATGCCCCTATATATGATATGGTCCTATGAGAAAGATTGATATTATATGCTTCTACTATACTTGCGGAGAGATAAATTCCATGCTTCTGCGGATACATTTTTGTGCAAGAACCTATGCTTATATCTTGGTATGAACCTTTGACCCTATAAGCCATATATACATCCATCGTTTGTTTGTGTTGGCATGACTTCTAATATTTTATTGCATGATGAAATGTTATTGCATCTCTCTTACGTATGATATTATACATGCTTTAACTATTTTTGTAGGGAAAAATAGGTTGATTATATGGTACAACACCTAGACATTATACCTTATACAACTATAAATTTTTTAAAAAATAGTCATATAAAAATTATAATCGTTAATATGAATTGGCATCAATGCACTTATATGATCAACTTGCATATCTCACGCCTCATGAATTACCTTGGATTAATGATTTTCGAAAGGGAAAGATTTTCTTGATTATTTGATCTATGCTCCATCTATAATTGACTTTGGAGGAGAGGCAATTTACTCTAAATTATCAATTTTATTTTTCTTTCATATACTTGTATCTGTTATAACCTTAGCTTTGTCATTTTTGAGAAATCCAAGTGAATTGGCTGATTTTGATGATATGCTATTTTAGCTTCTAAGGTTAGCTCTTCCTTCTTCTTCATAAGTGTAATATTAAGGGGGAACTATGCTGATAATTAGTTAGTTTATATTCTACATTCCTTTTTAATGACGACAAAGGGGGAGAAGAATAAGCTTATGACAAGTGTATGCAAGAATCAAGGTTTGTATACAAATATCACTTCCTATTAGTATTATTGTTTGTCATCATCAAAAAAGGGGACATTATTCGCTTTAGGAGTCACACAATGGTTTCGATGATAACAAGCAATGTGGATAACAATTTTATATGAAATAGTCATTTATTGAATATTTATATTATTTGTCAGTTTCATATATAATATTCTTATTGGTCCAATTCATTAAATTGGTTACATGTTGGATTAGTACATGAACTTAGCACTTGAATAGTTTAAGTCGTGGATGAAAAGCTTTGATTGATTATTAATGGAAGTGACACGATAGAATATTGAGTTTTGTGGATATTTTTCCATATAATCTAAGTGAGTAATACTAATGGATTTGATTGGATTAGGATCACGTAAAGATAATATTGTCATGGTTCAATCTCATTATACTTGTCATGACAAAAATACATGATTTGATCTTATAAAAATTCACTTAGATGATGAAATATTATGTTGTATGAGACATAATATTGATTTGTAAAATAATATGTACCAAAATGATGACATCCTAATAAAATCTCTTGTCATTTGTTTTTAATGATTACTAATATCATCTACATTACCAAAGGCAAGAAAAAGATCTTGTGCAGCTTATCCACTATTGCTGATTTGCATGGAAAGTCAAATTAGAATATGCACCTAATAGAAAATCAAGTCAGAATCTGCAGATCATATTTCAAGGGCCTCAAATTAGATTTTAGGATATTATAGACAGAAACTTCCTTCTTGGCTGATTAGGTTCACGACTAGCAAGCTTAGGAAAAGTGGCCACAAGAGCAAGGCATCCAAGTAGGTTGAAAAAGCATTAAGTTTACACATGGAGCTATTGTACTAAGCATTGTTTTGAGATCCAAAATTAAGGTGTGAGGAATTGTTCTTTATTAAGGAGTGAAATTAGGGGTTATGAGGTGAATTCCCTCAAACTTAAATCAAGAGGTTGGTTTCAGTGTTTAGGATCTCTAGAGTAGGGCACCTTTAAGAGATTGTTAAAAGTTCATCTTAATAGGAGAAGTACAGAATTGAATCATAGAGTTAGATAACTCTAGGTAAGGACTTAAGCCTAATTGAGGCCTAACATCGATAACATATCCTTGCGCATTATCCCTATTCAATTTTAATTTTATTTCTGCAATCACCTTATTCACCCTTTTTAGGTTGATCTGAATCTTCAAGGGAAGTGGAGTAGAAAACGACTAAAAGTTTTGTAATTTGATTCACATATTCAACAACATGCGTGGCCCATTTTTAAAGACTTCAAAATAGCAAACTAAACTACTAAAAAAGAAACACAATCCACCATTATCCTGCTATTGAGCGGAAATATCTAGGCATGCTTTGAAAGAAATCCCACGTAATTGAACCAGTAGAAAATAGAATCGTAAGACTCACTAACTAGAAAGTACAATAAATACTTTTAAAAGAAAGGATTGGATTTTTGAATCAACATTCAGTGCTCTTTTATTCAAGGCTACGTACCCCCATCTTCATTCTAAAGTAGTAACGCTTGGCATAGGATATTGACTTTGTCATAACATCAACAACTTGATCATTAGTACCATAGAATTTCAATGACATTGTGCTACTTGTCACTCGATTACTTATGAATTGATAGCTATCAAATGTCTAAATGTTTTATCCTGTTGTGAAACATAGGATTCTTTATCGTAACTGTAGTTCTGTTGTCATAAAATAGCAAATATCTATATTGGAATGATTTGTTCTTATTGAAGATTATATAGTATTCTCCTTAGCTAATTAGCATGATAAGTTGCTGAAGCTGCAACATTCAGGTCCGAATGTTGATAATGCGATTGTGTCTTACTTCTTCAAACTAAGTCCAATTACTCTATAACTGAGGCTAAATATATTTCCAGAAGTGCTCTTACTATTATCTACACTTGATTCCAATCACTCTTAGTAAAAGTCAAATAATTTCTACAAGTGCTCTTGCGATCATTTAAGCTTCTTACCCAATCATTGTTAGTAAATCCAAATAATCTAAAATCTAATACTTCAGTATAGTAAATCCCATAATCTTTAGTGCTTGTAGCATATCGTAAACTTTTTCCCGCTCGCTGTTGTGTTTTTATAGCATTGTGCATAAATAAGGAATGATGCTAATGGGAAATGCGATATCAAATCTTATGTGACAAAGATAATTTAGGGTGCCGGCAATGCTTATGAAATAGCTAATATTTGCCATCTTTGACTTATCATCCACTATCAGCCTCTCGTTGATATTCATGGGTGTACTAACTACTTTATAGTTTAATATATTGAACCTCTATAGAAGCTATGTTACATATTTCATTTGTTCGGCCAAAATTCCATATAAACCTTGATACTCCTCATAGCTAAGAAATTATAATGCAATCAACCTAAGTTGCACTTATGGGCACAATAAAAAATATGTGCCATGTTTCAAACTAATTTAAGTTAAATTAATTTGGGCTAGTCCAATTAATTGATGACTACTAACTAAACGACCAAATAAAGCCTTAAGTGAACGGTCTAGTAAGATTATCAATCCTCTAACTCAGTAGACTTCCAATTCATTAGCTCAAGTAGGCTTCCAAGTCTTCAGCCTAAATTCAAGGCCTACTCATCGATCCAAGAAGATTATTAAGTTGAAAATCCAAAGAGGAAGAGTGGTTGTCCTCCCTATAAATATAGCTCTGTCCCTCATTCAAAAGAAGAAGGAGAAATTCTCTGGGAGAAAACTCTCTAGAAGTAGACAATAAGTACATCAAAAGGTGTCATTTACTCTAGAGATTGAACTATACACTTAATCAAGATTCACACTATTCCAACCCTCTGTCAAGTTATAAACAATAGATCAAATTAAAGGAGTTAAATTTGTTCTCTTGTAACAAATATATGGAGATTGTACCCATTCTTTGATTGTAAATACGAAAATTGAATTTGTTTCATATTTCTTGTTTTAATTTGATTTAGACTTGAAGTTTGTGATTACAAATTTCTGACATGCCCGGTGGGACGTCTCTGCCTCTCATCTCCTTCTCTTGAAACCTAAACTTTCAACCACATCTTTGCAAGGCAAATATGGCCCCAAGAAGTCTTGCCTCTCTATCGTTAAATAAAACGATTGGATCTTTGTATCAAAGATCCACCAACTCTAGCACCATCTCTAGTAATCAATGTAGTGGGATTGTAATAAGAAGCATGGTGAAGGCTACAACAACTACTGTCGCAAATACCAACATTGCAGTTGTATCCTCACAATCACATGACAATATCGACTCCAACATGCTTGGTAGAGTTTGTAAAATTTAATCTGTTGACCCCCTCGAGGGAAAATCTATTCTAGGGTTGAAGGAGAAGCCCTAATCTTCATTCTTTGTAGTGAAAGATTACCACAGTAGTGATTTCTCTATGCCATCACCAATGAAGGAAGATGGTGTTTTCATAATCTAGAACTAAATCTTCCCGTACCGTCATCATGCTTGCTATGATGATAGGAGCTATTAACTTTGAAGACGAGTTAGGTAGCATGAAAACCACGCTGAAAAGACTCTCTAAGGATAGCGCAGAGAAAGATGCACGCATCAAGTGTCAATAAGAGCATGTTGCTAAGTTGATGAAGAAACTAGAAAAAGGGCAACATGCACTAATGAAGATTAAGCACTTGTACAAGATTCAGCCCCTCGAAATGATCTAGGGAATGCAAATTCAAGCACCAAAACCCAAGCCTTAGTCCGACCATTGCTCCTATAAAGTTACATACTACTCGGGTATGAACCTTTGCAAAGACTCAATTTTGTTCATCTAATTTCCTAAACTTCTAAGAGGTTTAGGGCTCATATTTTTACATAGGATGTTCCTAACATCCTCAAACAACAAGTCATGAAGATGGAACCAAGTTAAATTCATTGCTTCATAAAGATTTTGCCCTTACAAGTCAACTATTCTAGATTGAGCTCTATTCTAACCCAGTTTGAGTTTCCAGCTGGTTCACCCCCTTAAACCTAATTTAGACCTTATTTCTTTACTTAGGGTGATTATTAACATCCTAGTAAAGGAATTCATGGTTTTAAATGTAATACTATATTGAGTAGAAGCTAAGCAACCAAGCTGCTCATTTTTGGTGCAAAACCGATTGATTTGACTATTTTTGATCAATGACTGAGATCTCATCAAAGGGAGGCTTTCGTCACCAACATGCCTATTTACTTGATAGCCTACACTGCCAAGAACATCATCATTGGCACCTTTATAGCTTTGGAAGTCTCCTTGGCCCCTAGGAAGAGAGATAAAGATCACACTTAGTTCTGATTGGCTAGCCACAGTTTGGGTCAAATCAACAGCCATTTCTCCCTCCCACATATGCAAGTGGGTTGCTTAGGATGCTGATGACATGTTCAAGATTGAGTTTAGTATAATTAAGTATGTAATTAGCTAGATACACATGATATACTTAGGCTATGCTAATCCGGGTTTGCATCCTATTTTGTGTAGGCAAGATGAGAAGGTTTCCTAATGACTAAGGAACCCCTAAGCAACTAGGCAGCAACTTACTTAAGTGCTTGCTAGTTTGTTCCTTGTACCACACATGGAATGAATCAAAATTTTAGTGAAGCTTTGCTCCAAATCCTGGTTTCTCTCTAAACATTGAAACTAGCTTACCTTTACCTAGGTCGAGTGAAGTGGTATTTTAGTGAGTCTTAATCACTCCTTAAGTGGTGTTTCTGTATCCTAAGAAGGATTAAGGGCCCTAAATTGATTCATGGTGGTGTTTGTGTGCCCATAGCTCAGTTTAGAAACTATCCATTCTAATCTAATCTAACCAGGTTCAATTGAATCCAAACTTCTTTTTTCATTACTTTCCGAGCTAGCTTTTATTTCAATCTTAAATGTGCGTTAGTTAGTAGGGGAATGCATCACGTTTGGTATTAGAGCAAGTTTCATCTTGGCCTTCACCTCAGCTACGTTTCTTTCTATCTGAAGACAGTCCAAAACACTTTACCCAGTTTGATTCCGTTTGTAAGCATGAGTGCAAGCATGACTTTGGGAGGAGAAATTTGAAACTCTCATGAAGAACTTTGAAGCCACTACCACCAACATTGAAGAACTCAAGAACCAGGCTACCTATTTAAGGCGCCAACTTGCTGAATCAATGAGGTAGAAGAGAAGAAACCTAGTGAGTTCATCTAGCTCACCTGGTTCAAACTAAGAAGAAAGAACTAAGAGAGATAGCTAGCATTTGGTCTAAACTAGTGAGGAGGAGCCTCCTAGGAGACTAAGGAGAAGAGAAAGAAGACCCCTACCCAACTTTAATGACTTTAAAGTTGACATTCTAAAATTTGAAGGGAAGCTAGACCCGGATGAATTCTTGGAGTGGATGCAAATAGTGGAGCGGGTCTTTGATTTCAAGGACATTGCTAAAGAAAGAAAGATAAAACTTGTTGCTTTAAAGCTTAGAAGGTATACTTCTCTCTAGTGGACCAACTTCTATGCCGAAAGGGTTAATTTAAGAAAGGATAAAATTAGGACTTGGGATAAGGTAAAAGCCAAACTTAGGTCCCGATTTCTGCCTCCTTCTTACCATCGGGGTAACTACTCTCTTTTACACCATTTGACTCTAGAAACTATGAGTGTAGAAGATATACTAGGGAGTTTGAGAAATTAATGATCACATGTGACTTATAAGAGTCAGAAGACTAGACAATTGTGAGATACATAGAAGGACTTGATCCTAGGTACTCTAATGTCGTTGAACTGCATCAATATACTAGCTTTGATGAAGTGTGTCCTGTCTTATAAGATTGAGCAACAAAGGAAAACCAGAACTTATAAACGAGAACTATCTAAGCCCCCACCCCAGAACCAACCTATTAACAAGGAGAGGTTCTACCCTCTGCCTAAACACACAGCATTACTCCCTTCCACTCCACAAAAAACCCAAGCTCCACCAAAAGCTACCCTCACTAAAGTAGCCTAACCCCAACCCCATGAGCACGAGGAGGTGTTTCAAATGTCAAGGTCTTAGCTACATTGCTCATAAGTGTCCAAACAGAAAGGTAATCACCTTGGCTGAATGGAGGCAGTTAAAGAGGAGGAGATTGAGGAAGAAAAGTAGGTACTTCTAATGAAGGAACAAGATGAGAATCAAAAAGAGGTAGTGGAGGAAGCTGATGAAAGAGAGATACTGGTTATAAGAAGGGCCTTGAGTGGACTTAAAACCAAGGAAGAATAACAAGAGAACATTTTTCACTCTCGGTGTACTATCCAAGGTAAGGTCTATTCTATGGTCATTGATGAAGGGATCTGTGCCAATGTGGTCTCCTTAAGCATGGTGGAAAAGCTCAATCTCCATGCTACTGTCCATCCCCACACTTACAACATCCACTGAGTCAAGGCAAAGCTTTGCAAGTCAATTCAAGATGCTTGATTTCTTTTTTAATAGGCCAGAACTACCATAATGAGTTTTAGTGTGATGTAATCCCCATAGATGCCCTTGGGTGGTTAAGGTATGTCTCTGCTCCTTATTTATTTTTACTCTCCCCCTTTCCCGTTTATACTCCTTGGTTTTTGGTTTGTAATCGTTTTCTTTATAAACCTTTTTCAAAAAACGGTTTTGTGGGTCTTAAGGAATCAACCTCTCTATTGGTAGAAATACCGATAGGGGTAAGGTTGCCTATAGCTGGATCTCTCCAGACCCCGCAAAAGCGGGACCCACACTGGGAGTTATTGTTGTTGTTGTTGTTGTAATCCCCATAGATGCCTGTCACATTCTGCTTGGTAGGCTTTCGCTATTTGGTAGGAACGTTAAGCGTGATGGGTACCAAAACACCTATTACTTCTCCAAGGATGGAAAAAGGATCACCCTTACCCCTTTAAGCCCTTACCAAATCCAGAAAAATAAGCCACAAAAGAACCTCCCTCAAGCTGACCTATTCCTCACTTTTAGAGAACCATTACTCAAGGCATCTTATCAAGAGCTTAAAGCCTTTAAGGAGTAGGTTCTCACTGTCCTTAGGAAGCCAGAATACACACCGTTGACTTACCCCATTACTATCTCATTACTGGAGCAATTTAGTCACATCATTCCAAATGAAATACCTTCAGGCCTACACCTTAAAAGGTATATCCAACACCACATTGTCCTCAATCCAGAAGCCATGCTCCCAAACAAGCCTACTTAGAGAATGAATCCCAGAGAGACTATAGAGATACAAAGGCAAGTAGGTCAACTGATTAACAAAGGGTTGGTTAGGGAGTTACTTAGCCCTTGTGCTGTTCCAGCCCTTTTAGTCCTTAAGAAGGATGGGAGCATGAGAATGTGTGTGGATAGCTGTGCCACAAATAAGATCACCAGCAAGCATAGGCACCCTATTTTAAGACTGGAGGATATGTTGGATGAACTTCATGGTTGTAATGTGTTTTCTAAGATTGATTTGAGGAGTCGTTACTATCAAATTAGGGTTAGAGAAGGAGATCAGTGGAAGATAGCTTTTAGGACTAAAAGTGGTTTGCATGAATGGCTAGTAATGCCATTTGGGTTGTCAAATGCAACCAGTACCTTTATGAGGTGAATGAACCTAGTGTTTTGGCCTTACATTGGCAAATTTATGGTGACATACTTTAATTATATCTTGATCTATAGTTGGTCAGAAAAAGAACATCAAGATCATTTAGCTCAGATCATGATGGTCCTGGAAAAGGAGATGCTGTATGGGAACCTAAAGAAGTATACTTTCTTTTCTCCAAAAGTCACTTTTTTAGGTTGCATTATGACAGCCAAAGGAGTCAAGGTAGATGAGAACAAGGTAAAGGCCGTTAGATCATGGACAATACCTAACAATATCTATTATGTAAGCAGTTTTCATCGGCTTGCCTCATTCTTCAGAAGGTTCATTAGAAACTTCAGTATAATCATGGGTCTAATGGCTGAAGTGCTTAAGGGTTCATCCTTGAAATAGACCCCAAAAGCTCATTGTGCCTTTAAGGAGGTAAAAAGCAAGCTGACTGAGGCACTAGTACTAACATTACCTTGCTTTAAGATTGAATGTGATGTTTCTACTGTGGGTATAGGAGGAGTTCTTACTCAGGAAGGCCGACCTTTAGCGTTCTTCAGTGAGAAACTTTGTGACTCCAGGAGGAAGTACTTGACTCATGATAAGGAGCTCTATGCCATAGTGAGGAGTTTATAACATTGGAGCCATTATATGATGGCTAGTGAGTTTATCTTACTAGCCTTGAGGGCTTGAAATGCATTCAAGGGCAACACAAGCCAAACTCCAGGCATGCTAAATGGGTGTAATACCTCCAGTCACTCCAATTTACTATCAAGCATAAGTCAAGAGAACTCATTCAAGGAGCATATGCACTTTTAAGGAGGCATTTGCTATTGTTTCAACTAGATGCATGCATTCTATGATATAAGCATCCTAAGTCCCTTTATGCTACTCATGAAGACTTTGGGGAGTTATATTATGTTTGCTTAGAACACGCCAACGTAGAGTTTTTGGTCCAAAATGAGAACTTATTAAAGGGTACACATTTGTGTGCTCCAAGATGTGGTACTCGTGAGTTACTAATTAGGGAAGTCCATTGAGGTTCTTTGGCTAGACATTATGGAGAGAACAAGACCCTTCTAGCCAAGAATGAGCAAACACATTCAAGACCTCTTCAACAAATGTGCTACTTAGCAAGTAACCAAGAGTCACTCACTGTGACAAGGGTTATACACCCCACTGCTAGTTCCTTTCCTCCTTTGGGTTAATGCAAGTATGGATTTTATCCTTGGCTTGCCTAAAACACAAAGGAATAAGGACTCTATCTTTGTGGTAATAGATAGATTCTCAAAGACGGCTCACTTTTCTTTTAATAAGACCAATGATACCACCCACACTGCTGAACTATAATTCAAAGAGGTTATAAGATTGTAGATGATCCCTAGGTCCATTGTTTCTGATCGTGACACAAAGTTCTTAAGTCACTCCTAGAATATGTTATGGAAAAAGATGGGGACCAAGCTCAAGTATAGTACCAAATGCTACCTCCAAACTGATGGCCAGACAAAGGTAACAAACAGAACCTTCGGCACTCTTTTAAGAGCATTGATCAAATAGAGTGCAAAAGACTAGGACTTGACCCTTCCCCATGCTGAGTTTGCTCACAATAAAGCACCCAGCAGAACCACAGGGATGACTCCTTTCAAGGTAGTTTATGGAGTTGATCCATTGTGCTCCCTTAATTTGGTGCCTAGAAGCTCAGAAGAGAAACCAAGTGTGGAAGCCAACAAAATAGTTGAAGAAATCCAGAAGCTCCATAAGCAAGTCATGACCAAAATTGAGAAGTTTAATACTCAAGCAAACAAGCACAAAAGAAAGGTGGTATTTCAGCCAGGAGACCTAGTATGGGATTCACTTGAGGAAAGAGAGGTTTCCCTCAAAAAGGAAGAACAAATTGATGCCTAGGGAAGATGGTCCTTTTTAGGTACTAGAAAGAGTGAATGACAATGCTTACAAGGTTATTCTAAAGATTATGGTGTTTCAGCTACTTTCAATGTAGCAAACGTGAGACCTTATCTAGAAGATAAGCATTTAGTGAATCTGAGGGCAAATTCCTTTCAACAAAGGGAGGATGATGAAGATCAAGCACTTATACAAGATTCATCCCCTTAAAATGATCCAGGGAATGCAAGTTCAAGCACCAAAACCTAAGCCTTAGTCCAAGTATTGGTCCTGTAAATTTACACACTACACGAGTATGAACCTTTGCAAAGACCCGGTTTTGTTCATCTGATTTCCTAAACTTCTAAGAGGTTTAAGGCTGTTATTTTTGCATGGGATGTTACCTGACGTCCTCAAATAACAAGCCATAAAGAGGAAACTAAGTTAAATCAGTTGCTTCATGAAGATTTTGCCCCTACAAGTCAACCATTCTAGATTGAGGTCTATTCTAACCCAGTTTTCGTTTCCAAGTGGTTCACCCCCTTAAACCTAATTTAGACCTTAATTTATTACTTGGGGTGATTATTAATATCCTAATGAAGTTAGCTATGGTTTAAAATATAATATAAATTAAGTAGAAGCTAAACAACCAAGCTGTTCCTTTTTTATGCCAACCCAACCGATTTGACTGTTTTTGATCAATGGTTGAGATCTCATCAAAGGGAGGCTATAATCACCAACTTGTATGCTTACTTGCTAGCATACACTATTAGGAACATCATCATTGCCACCTTTGCAGCTTTAGAAGGCTCCTTGGCCACTAGGAAGAGAGATAAAGATCACACTTGGTTCTAATTGGTCAGCCGCAATTTGGGTCAAACAACAGCCATTTCTCTCTCCCACATGTGTAAGAGGATTTCTTAGGATGCTAATGACATGTTCAAACTTGAGTTTAGCATAATTAAGCATGTCATTACCTAGATACACATGATATACTTAGGCTAAACTAGTAAGGGTTTGGATTCTGTTTTGTGTAAGCAAGATCAGAAGGTTTCCTAATGACTACAGAACCCATAGGCAACTAGGTAGCTGGGCAGGAGCTTACTTAGTTTCTTGCTAGCTTCTTTCTTACATCACACATGGAATGAATCAGAATTTCAGTCGAGCTTTCCTTCTAGACCCGGTTTCTCTCTAATGACTCGAACTAGCTTATCTTTGCTTAGGCCGAGTAAAGTGGTGTTCTAGTGAGTGTTCATCACTCCTTGGATGGTGTTTCTATATCCTAAGAAGGAGTAAGGGCCCCAAATTGATTCGTTTTCTGTATCCATAGCTCAGTTAAAAACTGTCCATTCTAATCTACTCTAACCGGGATCAATCGAATCCAAACGTCTATTTTCATTTCTTTCCTAGCCAACTTTCATTATAATTTTAAATATGGGTTAGTTAATAGGGGAATACATCATATTTGGTGTCAAAGCAAGTTTCCTCCTTGCCCTAACCCTTTGTTTTTAGCCACGTTTCTTTCTGCCTAAAGACAGTCCAGAACACTTTACCCAATTTCATTCAGTTTGCGAGCATAAGTACAAGCATGACTTTGGAAGAGAAGTTTGAGGCCCTCATGAAGAATTTTGAAACCACCACCACCAACATTGAAGAACTCAAGAACCAGAATGCCTACTTGTGGCACTAACTTGCTGAATCAATGAGGTAGAAGAGAAGAAACGTAGTGAGTTCATCTAGCTCGCTCAGTTATGACCAAGAAGAAAGAACTGAGAGAGATAGCCAACATTTGGCCTCAACAAGTGAAGAGGGGCATCCTAGGAGGCTAAGGAGAAGAGAAAGAAGACCCCTATCCAACTTTAATTACTTTAAAGTTGACATTCTAGAATTTGATAGGAAGCTAGACCCGGATGAATTCTTAGAGTGGATGCAAATAGTAGAGAGGGCGTTTGATTTCAAGGACATTCCTAAAGAGAGAAAGGTAAAACTCGTTGCTTTAAATCTTATAAAGTATGCCTCTCTCTGATGGACCAACTTGTGTGCCAAAATGGTTAAGTTAAGGAAGGATAAAATCAGGACTTGGGATAAGATGAAAGCCAAACTTAGGTCTCCATTTCTGCCTCCTTATTACCTTCGGGATGACCACTCCCTTTTACACCATTTGACTTAAGAAACTATGAGTGTAGAAGAATATACTAGGCAATTTGAGAAACTAATAACCAAATGTGACTTACGAGACTCAGAAGACCAGACCATTGTGGGATACTTAGGAAGACTTGATCCCAGGTACTCTAATGCCGTTGAACTCATCAATACACTAGCTTTGATGAGGTGTATGTCCTCACTCATATGATTGAGAAACAAAGGAAAACCAGAACCTACAAAAGAAAACTGCCAAAGTCCCCACCCTAGAACCAACCTTTTAACAAGGGGAGTTCCTACCCTCCACCTAAACACACAACATTGCCCTTTTCCACTCAATAAAAAACCCAAGCTCCACAAAAAGCCTACTTCCACCAAAACAGCTTAACCCCAACCCCACGAGCACTAAGAGGTGTTTTAAATATCAAGGTCTTAGCCACATTGCTTTTGAGTGTTCAGATAGAAAGGTAATCACCTTGGCTGAATGGGAGGCAGTTAAGGATGAGGAGATTGAGGAAGAAAAGGAGGTACATCTAATGGAGGAACAAAAGGAGAGTCAAGAAGAGGTAGTTGAGGAAGCTGATGAAGGAGAGATGTTGGTTATAAGAAGGCCTTGGGTGGACTTAAAACCAAGGAAGAACAATAAGAGAACATGCTACTGTCTAACGTAAGGTCTGTTCTATGATCATTAATAGGGGGAGCTGTGCCAATGTGGTCTCCTTAAGCATGGTGAAAAAGCTTAATCTCTATGCTATTGTCCATCCCCATCCCTACAACATTCAGTGGCTGAATCAAGGTAAAGGTTTGCAAGTTAATTCAGGATGCTTGATTTCTTTTTTAGTAGGCCAGAACTACCATGATGAGCTTTGATGCGATGTAATCCGCATGGATGCATGTCACATTCTGCCTGGTAGGCCTTGACTGTCTGATATGAAGGTTAAGTATGATGGGTACTTAAATACCTATTCCTTCTCCAACGATGGGAAAAGGATCACCCTTGCCCCTTTAAGCCCATCCTAGATCCAGAAAAACAAGCCCAGAAGATCCCCCCTCAAGCTGGCCTATTCCTCACTTTTGGAGAACCATTACTTAAGGCTTCTTATCCGGAATTTAAAGCCTTTAAGGAGTGGATTTTTACTGTCCTTGAGGAACCAGAAGACATACCACCAACTCACCCCTTTGCTAATCTCATTACTGGAGCAATTTATTCACATCTTTCTAGATGAAATACCTTCTGGCCTATTGATACAGCCGCAAGCGTATGGTGTCATTGTAGCAAATCAAAGTCGATCCCACAGAGACTAGGATGATCTATTGGGCTATATCCCCTCAAGATATGCTAAGCAAAATTCTAATTTAAGTAGTTTTGATTAAAACTTACAAATAATAAACTTTTCAAAATCAAATATGGGAAAAACGGCTAGAATATTTCATAGTTATGAAAGGGAAATGAATCAAAATGATAAACATATGCCTTTCTCTAATTGGTTAAATTCGAGGAATTGCAATCTATACAGAAATTCAGTCTATTCTTTCGAAATTAATTAAATTTGCCTAAACTAAGCAAACGTCGCTCTTTCAAGCTAATTTAACTTAATCCAAGTTTAATATTTTAGATTACTTAATAGCCTTCCTAACATTTAAATCTCTCTTTCGAGACGAAGTTATGCTAAGTCTATTCAAGCAGTCCAACAACTAAATGTAGTCTTTCAAATGTTCACTCGATTGTTTCAAGTACGCAAGAAAATTTTGGCCAGAAATTAACTCACAACATATCAAACACTTGATAGAACGAAATCAAACCAATCATGAAAATAGGCATAATTGAATAAACCAAAACAAGATCCAACAATAATTTCATAAACTAACAAATCCCTAGACAAAAATTAACTACTCACACATAATCAAAGGTTAAATAACTAACTACCCTAAAATGATAAATCTAAAGACTAAAAGAGAAGAGAAAAGAGAAGAATTGTGCAGCCAAAAATCGCGCTTGAACCGTCGTGGAGACCCAGGATGGAATCCTTGCAAGTCTTCGCTTCAACTCTATCTCACTTTCTCTCTAATCTAAACTAGTCCTAATCTACTTGAAGAGAGGAAAGGAGTTATAAGATGAGATGAGTGGTTCTGCTACTGAGGGACGTCCTATTTATAAAAAACTCGATTGATCTCAACCACATAATGAGGAAAACGAAGAGACAAGCAGTTATATCTCTACCACGGACCGTGGCATCTCCCATGGGCTGACCGTAGTTTTGGCTGGGCCTGAATCTGTTGCTCTTCTTTTGCTCCACCGGCATGACAACTGGGAGGCATCCGTAGGGAGTCAAAATACACTCATTTAGGATCAAATCTGGGGTAAAGTGGTCCAAAACCTGCACAACATATAAAAGAACCATACCAAAGCATACAATGGGAAAAAGAGTATAAATTATAATATAAAGAATATAATTTTTCCTAAAAACACAGTAAAATGGCCCTGAAATGATATACACTTTAAGCACTTATCAAACTGCCCCATGCTTAAACTGTTTCTTGTCCTCAAGCAAACACTAAATAAAACCGACAAGCGAAGATACATCTAGGACTCTAAACATAACAATCTCCTTAAAGTAGGTAAGCCATAGTATATCATAAGCAAGAATAGCAATCAACGACAACCCCAAGTGGAGCACAAAACATGTCAAAATCAGAAGGAAAAGAAGGAGAAGGTTTTCAAGAAAGTACGAAACCACAAGCTCAACATCAAACTTGATCAAAGAACTACTAAGCATGTCATGCAAGCACATAGAATTGAATAAAGCCAAATGGACTGGTAGAAGCTCACTTTTGGGAAATGTGGAATACTCCCGCTCATGTGTTTGAAATATAACATACGTCCACTCAAGACTTATTCCAAAGATGCAATCTATCATAGGCTCGTAAAGACTCTCAAACTCTTCACCACTAAAATGCATTATGCTTAAGACAATCAAGAGGACTTTGATAGGGCTATATTGTGGACTAGAAGGGTCAAGGGAAAGAAGTGGACAAATAAATTTGGATAATGTGGAGCTATGTAGCTAAGTGATTAGGAAGCAACCAACAAGACACTAAAAACTATAAAGTTCACCAATACGCTAAACTCCAAAATATAATAAACATAACAAACTCAATTAAGTAGGAAATGAGTTGACAAAGAAAGAATGCAGGGTATATACGTATCCCATGCCAAACACTTAGTTTTTTTCTTTTTGGCTTTTTTCTTTTCATTTCTATGATTTTCTTTTGTTCCTCGTTTTTTTCGTTGTTTTTTTTTGTTCTTGCAACATGATTTTTTTTATTTTTCCTCTTTTTTTTGGGAGATAAAACGAAAATATAATGACTAATTCCCCCATGCTGGAATCACAGATTGCCCTCAAAACTAAAGATATATATACACAACCTCAATAAGAGGGAACCAAAGC
>NCQT01112917.1:11554-28866 GCA_002740465.1 Stenocereus thurberi
AAATCTTAAATTACATTGAGGAAGAAGTTGAAGTAAATTGGAGTAATTACTTAAGACAAATTTCACAACTCAACAAAACATGAACTAACTATGAAATTGCAATAACCTAGTGCTAAACTTTTTCGGAATTAAAACTAAAAGAGGCGAGAGAAGATTTACCCGAATTTGGTGAGGGGACGGTTTGGTCAGCGGCAAAAGCTGGTAGATGAGCTCTGGTGGTAGGCGGCGACGACACTCGGTGGCGGCTGACAGTGACGCATGGAGTCGGGACATGATTCTGTAATAGCCTAACCCTAAACCATCATTATTTATTTCATTAGGTCACATTATTAATTTCCTTGCATTTGTTGATCGCATTTAATCATCTTGATTGGGAAAAATTCATTTGGGCCATCACTTTGCAATTCGGGTTTTTATTAACATAAAAGATAGAGGATCTTGATAAAATGTTTCAAAAGATTAAATTATTGTTCATAACGACCTAAATATTCTATCTCGAGCTATGCAAAAATTGATTTCAAAGAAGTATTTTTACTTAATGGGCCCAAACCATATAACCCTAATTATAGGCCCAGCAAGTTTACATTTTGGATTTAGCTAATTCTCTTTGATTTATACCTAATTATAATTAGCTAAAAGCTACTTTTTGAGGATAAAACTCGGCCAAGTAAACCCTTAGATCATTTCAAGCCAATAAAAAAACAATATCACACACAAACTTCTCTTCTCTTCTCTTCCCCCCAGCCACAACCTACTTATCCCCCTTACTGCTATCGATCTTCCACCACTGCCACCATCAAAGCAGCCCTATTAGCCATCACTCCACCACCTGACAGCCTAACCACCACCTCATCTTATCCCCTACCCTCACCAGCCACTTTTCCGCCTCTCTCATAGGCATTAAAGTGAGTAACCCAAAGTTTGCTTCTTTAGATTTTTAGTTTTGATTCTTGTTTATGTTGATTTAAGTTTTAATCAGGTTGTTTGGATGGAAATAAGAGTTATTTTGATGTTTTTAATTATTGGTTAAGCTTGAAGCATGCCAGGGTTTAGGGTTGTCCATGGTCATGCAAGCTTAAATTAAAATGATGTCTATTGATTGTTTTGTATTTGATTTGGTAACCTTTAGCATTATAAATAATTATGATGGTTTTGTTGTGGTTTTGGATGAGTTAAAGATGAATCTAAGTTGGTCATAAGCTAGGGTTTTAATGATTATGCATGGTCTAGCTTACTCTTGGTATCAAGCATGTTATTTATGTGTATTTGGATGAGAAATGAATCTTTTATGTGTCATTTAACTTGAAAAATGAGTCATATATATAAGTCATATATGTGTGTATTTGTGAGTTTATTACATTTTTATATCAAATGCGATTTAAACAATAAGTCATATATATAAGATCAAATGAGGTTCCAATGCAAAACTAATTGGCAATGGGTGGAGTAACTCCTAAACTTATATACATGCTCAAGTCCTTTAATTTCATCAATGTGGGATAGCACCCACTATCATATTCTTTGAATTTTACCAATGTAGGATAATATCCACTTTCATATTCCAACATGCCCCCTCACATGTGCGCTAATAACTAAGGCCCAACACATGCACACAATTTTAATCAAATGGAGATGGTGGCAAATCAAGATTTAGCAACCCACCCTAATACCATGTTAAACTTTTTTATATCAATTAGGCTTTCAACAAACAAGCTATGTATATAGGCTCAAATGAGGTTTCAACCTAAAATCAATTGGTAATGGGTGGAGTAATTCACAAGCTTATATTCATGCTTAAGCCCTTCAACTTTATTAATGTGGAGCAATACCCACTCTCATACTCCAGCAGAGTTCAACAACTTTTTGATTGTGTATAAAAGCTTATATGGGTTGGGAAAACCGAGTTAAATGGACATGATAAAGAAATTTGAGAAGTTGAGAGAGTAGTGACACATGATTAGCGTCTATCGAGCTAAGCTAGGTGGAACACCCCTCTTAGTGTTAAACATTTTGTTATTCATTTCATAAACATCAAAAACCCATATTCTATTTATATCCATTAAAGTCTTTTCATTATCACCTCAATCATTTTAACTTGGTTAATTTTGCCCCCAATTTGTTTTACCTCGTGTTCAATGACCATAACTTATTTATTTGTCAAATCATTTTGGTGTGACTTATGTTATATTGAATTGTTTGAATTGTTGATGGCCTTTTTAATTAACTAATTTCAATTAAAGTTACAAATTATGTGAGTGAATGTTGTTAACTAACTGCATTTAGCTATAATTATATTTCTTAAGAAGAAACAGGGCCTATTATTTTGTTTCCATATGCATAAGTATTATCAAGTGAAATTGCATTTTAAAGATTTTAGGAATGTTTATTACCTGTATCTTTAGAGATCAGAACGTATTTATCAAAATTATAATGTTTTGATAAGTACATCAATGATTCAGTTTAATAAGTGATTTGCCACATAATTGGTGACCCCATCAGTTACCAATCACAAGGCATTGCCCTCTAATGACCCGCGCAGCTTCTGGTCTGGTCCCCCGATTGGCTTAACAGGTGTACATTTATCCATAGATCATAATAGTTACAAGCGGTTCACTATCAGATAATAACTATCAATGCAGTTTTACATTCATCTCATTCACTGTTTTAACTTAAAACGAATTGCAAAGCGGGCGCCCCACTAATTTATGCAGAGATCATTTAATAATATAGGAATGCATGTATTGAGCTTCGACTCACAGTTTGAAATATTTTTTATGTTTTGTTTTAGGTGATTGCTTAGTGAATCACCCTTGTGCTAGCAAACCAGCTGGAGAAAATAAGTTGAGGAACAAAATCTGAATGGATCAACAGTGATATAGTACATGCATACTTTTCGAGTTGTATTTTGAAATTTTTAGTGGATGGATGAAAATTTTATGGTGAATTGCTTAATGTGGTGTGTAACCCTTATTTTGGTTGATAGTTGATTGTATATGGTTTGATCATGTGTGAGTGTGTCTGGTTGAAGCTATGCCTAACTATGTTATTTCTAGTAGTCATGCTTCAAGCCTTATCCTTTGGGATGGCAGTAATGCCCCTATTATCAAGTTTATTTGTCCTGATTAAGGGATTTAGTAGGGAGAATACAAACAGTAAAACATGTGCATTTTGGGGATTTGGTACCAGAGCCAGGTTTGATCTTCTTTGATGGTATATAGAGTATGGAGAGCAAAGTTAGGATAGTGACAAACTCGGTTATTGAGAATTGTTAGGATATCATTGGAGAATTATGACAATAGTAATGTCTGTTTATCTCTTACATGTTCTTCTCTTATATTCTACTTATTAGATGAATCCATAGGCAGTGAGCATCTTGCCAGTTAGTTTTGTGGCCACTCACATCTCTAAACTATATGCTCATATGGTAGTCCATATAGGGAATCCATTTCTTGAGTTTCATAGATAGTCTGCACATGTAGATTATTATGTTTGCTTACCTTATATGTTGGCGGTAGTGAAGTGATTGGATTATGCTATTTTTTGAATAGACAGAATGTCTGAACCTATGCAAAATAATGCGGAGACTCACATAGGAGATAACTCAGACCACTGTCAGGGGTCAGGTGACCAAGCTTTGCATAATGTACCACCAAGCCTTGGTGGAATGCTCCCTATTCCCCCTGAGTTGGCTAATAACATTGGGAACTCTAATTACTGACATACTTTGGTGTCTGAGCTTATGAAATGAATTCCCTCAACACCTACTGGAATCCTTCCTAAGTATAATAAACTAGCAGATAAGGTGGCCCGATGTAACCCTAAAGTGTATGTTGGAATGTATGAGCCAGTGGAACTTGAGGAATGGATTTAAGGAATGGAGAAAACTTTCATTGCAGTAGAGGTTATGGATAATAAAAAGGTGAACATTGGAGCTTTTTATCTAACTAAAGAAGCCGATATTTGATGGAACACTGTTGAGGACAGGCTCTTAGGGCTTGACTGCACTTGGAGTAGATTTTTAAAAGAACTAAGAGCCAAATTTTACCCAGTTGTGGTTCAACGGCAGAAGGAGAAAGAATTTATGGAACTGAAGATGAGTAGTAATAAGGCTGTAACACAATATGCTAGTAAGTTTACAGAACTATCTAGGTTTGTTACGGAGTTTGTGTCATCTGAAAGACTAAGGATGAGAAGATTTGAAGAGGAATTTGTCATTGCTGCCTGTCCCCGAAGTCTGAAGGCTGTAGACAAGGGCTCCCACCTCCAAGGGTCAGAACTATAGGACGAGCACATGTTTTGAGCAAGAAGGAAGCTACCACCTCTAGTATGGTAGTTGAGCTCTCCTTTAAATTTCAAAACCATTTTGTATATTGATTGATTTAGTTGCCACTCATTCATCTATATCCACTTGATCTGGCATGCAATTGAACCTTAAAATAAGGAGACAGAAACCAATTACAGAATCAAGTTACCCAATGAGTCTAGAGTTGGTGTCCTATATCTTATAAACTTGTCCTGATTAATATTGGTGGGCTAGTATTCCCTAGAGTTTTGACTCAATTTGGCTCATCAGACTTTGATATCATTCTAGAAATGAACTGGTTGTGTACTTATGGGGTTAATATAGATTATACGAACCTTATGATTATTTTAAGGGATGAATGAGGGACAGAAATATGTTTTATTGGCAAAGATAAGAAAAACCTTGTTCTTTAAATTTTAGTATGAAAGCACATGAGCTATTATGTCAAGGATCTATTGGGTATTGGTGTTATGCTATTGACCCTCAACCGAAGGAAGAAAAAGCAGAAGACATTCTTGTGGTTTGTGAATTTAGAAGCTTCGTTCCTGAAGAGTTACCAGAACTACTGCTCAAGGAGAAATTAATTTTAATGTTGCATTAATCTCGGGTTCCAAACCCATCTCCAAAGCCCCATAACATATAGGCCTAACAGAGCTTAGAGAATTGAACCTTCAGTTGGATGAGTTATTACAGAAGGGATTTACCAGACTAAGTGTGTCATCATAGGGTACCCTAGCTTTATTTGTGAAAAAAAAGGATGGAGCTTTCAAGATATGTATCAGTCACAGGGAGCTGAACAAGGTTACCATAAAAAACAAATGCCCATTGCCCCGAATAGATGGCTTATTTGATCGACAGTAAGGCGTACGAGTCTTTCCCAAGAATCAAAAATTAGATGAAGACGATTATGGAGTAAATTTAAGTAACATGGCTATATAAGGTGATGCTATGAAACAAATCATGGCTTAGCAATTTTAAAGACTAATTTTATAAGGGAATTATGCAAAAAAAAGATTGAAAAACATGTACAATAGGGCTGTGAATAGACCTGAAACAGGGGCTTCTTTGCAACAAGGCTGGTACTATTTGGAAAATTAAAAGGTTATGATTTTTAGTCGTTTGATAGCTCATTGTGTTATCTTTTAATGCTCGCTAGAATTACTTTAATCTAAGTTCTGTGGAAAAAGTTATGACAGTTTTTCTAAGACTACAGAATACAAGTTGAAGTGTGCATAGTTGTGTTCTAGCCCAATTTTGGGAACCCAATTGTGAGAATTATGTTTTGCACTATGAATGAAAATGTTTAAGCACTTCTTAAGCTTTTCATATTGGGTTTTACACCTAAATTGGAGGGTGAAGGTGAAAGATATGAATTTTCTAAAGTGGACCTCGAAATAGTAGTATGAGGGAGGAAAGAAATCATGAGATTTAGAGATATTATCAGGAGTTTCTAAATAATTATGGATGTTGCAAAGAAATTACAAAGTTTTATGAGTTCAACAACTTTGATTGTGTATAAAAGCTTACATGGGTTGGAAGACTGAGTTAAATAGGCATGAGAATGAAATTTCAGAAGTGGGGAGAGTAATGACTCAACATCAGTGTCTATCGGGCCAAGTTAGGGTTATGTGAACTTTCCTAAACCTCATAACACCCCCTCTTGGCATTGAACCTTTTATTATTCGTTTTAGAAGCATAAAAAATCCATATTCCATTCATATCCATTAAAGTCTTTTCGTTATCATCTCAATCATTTCAATTTGGTCTATTTTGCTCAAATTTGTTTTACCTCTAGTTCAATGACCCTAACTTATTTATTTTTCAAATCATTTTTGGTGTAACATATCTTATATTGAATTGTTTGAATTATGGATACCTTTTTTAATTAGTTAATTTTCATTAAAGTTACAAATTATGAGAGTGAATGTTGTTTACAAATTATGGGAGTGAATGTTTTTTACTAACTGTATTTAACTGTTGAGCAGAAATGGGCCCTAGGCTATCGTTTGCATTGTGGATAAGTATTGTCAAATGAAATTGCATTTTAAAGCTTCAGGTAAGTTCATTGTCTGTATCTTTAGAAATCAAAATGTATTTATTAAAATTATAATGTTTTGGTAAGTACGTCAATGATTTAGTTTAATGAGTGATTTGTCACATAATTGGTGATCCCATTAGTTATCAGTTATAAGGTATTACCCTTCAGTTACTCGCGTGGCTTCAGGTCAGGTCCATCGATTGGCTTGGTAGATATCCACCTATCTATAGATCATAACAGTTATAATGGTTCACTATCAGATAACAACTAGCAATGTAGTTTTACATTCATCTCATTAACTGTTTCAACTTAAATTAAATTGTAAAGTGAGCACCCAACCAATTTATGCAGAGATGATTTAACAATACACGAATGCATGTACTGAGGTTTGGCCCGTAGTTCGAATTGTTTTTCATGTTTTATTTTAGGCAAATGCTCAGTGAATCGCCCTCATGCTAGTAAATCAATAGGAAAAAATAAGTTTAGCAAGGGAATCTGGATGGATCAACAGTGATATAGTACATACATATTTTTAGAGTTTTACTTTGAAAATTTTCATGGATAGAGATGTAAATTTTTTAATGAATTTAGTCTATAACCCTTATGTTGGTTTATAGTTGATTATATATGGTTTGATCATGTATGAGTTTATTTGGTTGAAGCTACGCCTAACTACATTATTTCTAGTGCTCATGCTTCAAGTTTTGTCCTTTAAGACGACGGTCATGCCCTTATCATTGAGTTTATTACTCCTAATTAAGGGATTTACTAGGGAGATTACAAACAATAAAACATATACATTTTTGGGCATTATAGATGCGATGGGGGGGCTCTTGCTTTGCTTTCGAAACATTAGAGGAAATGAGAAAAAGAGGAACTAGATCTGGTTCTTAAGTTCAACTTGGCGATGGAATTTCCGTTGCCACTTTGAATTTGAATTTTTTTCACTGCTCAACAATGGATAATTCATCGTTAAATAGTGAAAAAAAATTCAATTTCAGTATGGCGACAAAAATTCCATAATCGATAAATAAAATATGGCGATGGACTCCATATTCTATCACCATTTTTGTTGCTAACCCTAATAATTTCACTCATAGTTTATCCGTCACTATATCAATTGCTGTTTGTTACAGATTTAGATCAGTCACTATTTTCCATCATTATTTGGCCCTTTTTTAGTAGAGTTGGTACAAGGAGTACCAGAACTCAAGATGTTAATAGCCTTTGATATTGATGATCACAATTTTTTTTATGCCTTCTGATTTCATCCTTCTTAATATGCTTAAAGCTTTTGCTTTTGAATATTTATGCTTTCCTAGTGAGTTCTTCCCTCATGTCCTCGTAGGCTTCTAGGACTAAGAAGCTCTATTTCTTTGTCGGGGTTTCTTCCTATTAACAAAGGTAGAGCAAGAGCCTCTGCTTTAAGTAGGTTCTGTTTGATGCGTCTGACATTGTCCACCATCATGTCCTTACCATGGATAATGTACTGAGTGTTCTATATCCTGTCTTTGCAACGATCAATGGCATTTTGACTAACAAGCAAGGGATATCCTTTTTCAGGAATATATAGATTCATGGTTGATGGATAGGCTTTAAGTAATCCATTAGAGCAACAAGAACATTATTGTATGCACTAATAACGATAATAATAAAAGCACACTCTTTACTGAATTATAAAAACAACATAGTCCAATATCTTACTAAACGTTCCCTCTTTTGTCTAGCGGACTCCTTTCTTAGGGGCTACTTGTAGTGATGTAAAAGGTATTCAAGGAAACTTGATAGAAAACTATCAAAAGTTATTGAGATGATTGGATGTAAGAGTTTGCTGAAAGTAATAGTTATATTGATGACAATAATATTACAGTTCCTTACCTTTGCTTCATGGTAAAAATTTTCTCTTCTCTATTTTTTGATGTCTGCTTCTTAAGCATCTATCTCTTCTTATACAACCTTTAGACTGACATATTACAACTTTTTCCTTTTTGCACGATAATAGGGATTACACTTATCTCTTCATAGAATAATAGAGATTTCATCTTATCTCTAACTAATCTTTGTAATGTTTGTTCGTACAATAATTACGCTCCTTCATATGTCCCCTTTTTTTGTGGAGGGGTCCATCATACTTCTTTATTCTATATGAAGTGGACATATACAACACATTCCTTTTTGCTTTAGTGGATGAGTCCACACAAGGAAACAAGTGTCACATGACATCCTAGGATTCTGCATGAACCTTAATGGCTTCAAATGTTAGCCTGTAGTTTCCTTCAGCCCTTATGAAGGTATTTTAAAGGGAGTTCTATATGAATCCTTTGTTAGATTCTTGAACTTGCTTGAGCTTGTTCAAGAGTACAACAAATCCTACTTCCCTCCAATGCCTAATCTGATGTAATTTTTCGAGTTTGAAGAGCTTTGTCCTTTCCAAACTTTAAATTTTCCTTATTTGAGGTATAAAACTTTTTCAAAATTTTGTAATAGCTTCAATTGTGGCCTTCAAAACATCTTCAAAATTTCTTCCTATAAGAAAATGAATTCTAAGGTGGATCTTAGAAGAGTCGATAATTCAAGTTGTGTTTGTTTGGGCCGAATATACCAATTGACTGTAGGAAATGTGAATCTCTTTCGTAAATACCTCTTTCATCTATGAATGTATGAAAGAATTTACTTTTTTGGAAAGAATAAGGGTAAAATACCCTTCATCTATTTCTTCTTAACTGGAAGAGTGATCTTTGCTTTCCGTTTCAATACAGTGCAGAAATGGCTTAACTTTTGGTTGAAGTTAATAAACTCCTTCCGTAAGCTTTTGTGCAAGTTAGCATGCTTTTAAAAACCTATCATGAATCCCCTCATCTATGTCTATGGATTTAAATGCTACTATTTCATCAAAGCTTTCTAGCGCTTGATTAATATGAAGATGAATTTCCTCATAGATGGTGCTATGAATCTTTGCCACCCTTTCTTGGATGATACAAAGTTCTTGAATTTCCATATCCAGAAGGGCTTTCATGTCCTCAGGTTCTTCTGCTAATTTAGCTTGAGCCATTTGCTTCCCTACTAAGAAAATCAATGAAATGGTTATTCGTTGATATGCTCAATATCAAACTAATGCTCTTAAAAGTATTATTGCCATCGATGTTTTCCTTTATATTTTGGAGTACAAGGCAACTTGCTAAAGAGATAAGCTTTGCCATTACTAGTATCAGTTCTTACTAAAAGTCAAAGTGCTAAGATGAAAAAAAGGAACTTAATAAAGCTTCTTTTGAAAGCTAATAATTCTTTTCGTTACTGTGATAATTGACCTTAGTTGGTTAAAGCTTCCATTTGCATATCTACAAATATATTCTTTTCAATAGGGTCTTTTTGCTTTTAAGATACTACCCTAATATCTATCAAAAGTGCCAATTTTAACTATGAGCTGATCATTTGCCTCTAGTGTGGCTATTCTATGTAGTTGAGTGCAAACTTTCTTAATCTATTGCACAAAGCTGGGATGATAGTCTTCTCATTGATAAGTCATCTTCTTTTCTAATAGGTTCTAGAATGGGTCTCTCATCCAAGCAAGGTTAGGGATAAAATCATTTATATAATTAATGCACCCTGAAAACCTTTCTGCTTGCTTTCTATCACCAAGTTTATCTGGAAAATTAATTCGCAGATATGTGGTTGCATTTTAATTCCCTTTTGATCAATCTTAAGACCTAAAAACTAAATTTGTTCCTTAATGATTTATTCTTTTTTAGCCAATAGGATTAACCCGTGTTCTCTACTTTTTCTTATGAATTTTGTAAGATGTATAGCATGGTTAGCAATATTGTAGAATATACTAGTATATCGTCAACATATTCTAGACAAAAATTTTGGGTACTCATTGAAGATATAATTCATTCATCTTTGAAAGATTTGTGGGGTATTTTTTTTAATCCCATAGGCATTGCATTCGATGTCTATTGTCCTTCTGATGTGCTAAATGCATTCAACGACTTGGCAGACTCTTTAAGCTTAATTTCGTAGAAGCCAGGCTTGTAGTCGAATCTTTAGAAAACCACTTTTGTTAATGGTTTTGTTAACCCAAAGTTCTTTATTAGGAAGAAAATAACCACTAAAGATTGTTAGTCCGTTAAGCCCTTGTAGTTAATCACTATTCAAGGGCTTTCCGCTTTTTGCTAAATTTGGTCAATGACTGCCATGAAGGCTTAGATTATCTTTGGTGGTTTTGAAGGATAGCTATGTTTTTTTCTGATTCTCCTAGTTAAAATTTAAATTCTTGTTCATCAGCTTAGTTATACCTCATTGGCTTGACTCCACCAATAGATTTGGTATCATTAAGCTAGATATCTGAATAGGATTTGTCTTTGTCCCAAAATTTTTGAGGGTTGTCGTAAAAATTGGCTTAAAGTAAGGCCTTACCCTCTTCTTCCAAATAGAATTCAAGGTCTTATTGGGTTATATTAAGAGTGGCATAGAGTTTTTTGGGCTTTGTTTCTAACCATGGTTGCTGCAGGCGATGAAGGTGATTTGGGCACGGAATGTTGGTTGGAAAACGATGTGCATTTTGAGTTGTTGTCCAAACGAGTATGAAGTTTGATCATTACATGATTAGAACAATATTTCTTAAATCTTTTAAGGAAGGTAATGTCAAGTAACATGTTGTAAGCAGCATCTTTGGGTGCTTAAACAACTATAATAGGAAGCGAGAAAATCTTTTACTGATTTTTGGGTTATAATAAGGGCTATGAATTGACCAAAAACTCTTTAGTGAGTTTGGTAATTTTGGCAGAACCAACTACAAATTGTAGGGCCTTCTTGAGGTCTCTCCAGTAACAATCTAGATAACAATTAGCTGACACCATGGTGACATCAGATCCTGTGTCAATCAGAACAGGAAACCATTCATGTTTATAGAACCTTTGAATGAGCTTTGTTTTGATGTAGGAGGCCTTAATTATGATTCCTTATGGCTTGAATGATTTGATCATTGAGTTAGGGGTTTTGCTATAGCCGTGTATGTTAGGCTTCCGAGGAATTTGTTCACTAAGAGGCTGATGTTCATTGATGTATCCACTCTGTCATTCCAAGGAGGATGGCTATGTAATGATTCTTTGTAGAAATATTTTTGAACAACTCAATACCTAGAATGGATAACCTTTCTTGCCAGTGTTAAAGATAGTATTTGGCAATCATTTAGTACTGTTAAGTGTTGGATCTGGGATTTAATTTGCTTGTTTCTATATTAGACCTAAGGGTTAATCCTTCTCCTACATATCTATTGTTGGTTCTACATCTATGCCCAAGAAGGGATTTTTGTTGGATGTCTATTTCCCAAACTGCTAATGGTTTAGGCCTGAGGTTTCCATTAATTTTATAGCTTCATAGACTTCAAAAAATATATCCTCGATTTTAATTTCTTCTTTATCGATAAATTTATTGATTATATGGTATTACTTTGCATGTAAGTTACCACGACATATATGGTAAAGGGTGAGTAATATAGGCTTTCTAACGAGTCTACCCTTTTAAAATTAAAAAAAAAAGATTTAGAGCTTTGTTTGTATCTAGATCCCTAATAGGGATTCCATAGCCAGGATATGTGGTAAATCCTATATTCTGGCAAACAAAGTTTCCTTTAAGGATATCGATTAAGGCTTCTTCTCTATTAGAGATTTGGTTATGCATTAATGCAAGCGTCATAGGCGTATTTAGAACTTTTCTAAACTAGCCTTGAGGTGTATCTTGACTATATCAAAATGAATATAACTAATCCTACTGTGATTTTTTCCTAAAATCACTTTTAGCTTTCTTTTTATTTGCTCATATGTTATGAGTGGTAGCCCTACTTGCCTTGAAGCAACTTGTCTTAAGATGGACTATTAATGGATATTAGTTTTAAAATATTTTATATTCTTTCTTTTGAATACACTAAGGATTTTTTTTCCCTAAAACCTTCACTAGGTTCTATTTTCATTGCTTTTTCCAATATTTTTCAATATTTCTTTCTATCGAAAATTACCTCTTCAGAGCATGTACGTAAAGGTTCGGCTTCTACATAGATAGTGTCCTAAGTTTGACTTATCTTTAGAACTATTAATATGAGTGAAGACTACTATTTCGTCTTCATATTCAATTTCTATGTATTTTATCTCCCCGTATCCTGTAGAGTGCTCACATACCTCATTAGAGTAAACACCAACAAACTTAATTTGCTTAGGATATTGATTATCGGAGTCTCCTTTTTCATTGCAATTCTAGTATTGACAAGCTTGCTTTTTGACCCGTTTGGATGCCAATTTTGATTTGCTTTTCTGCTTTTTCTTGAAGAATTTTTTTTTTTCTAATTAAAAGGCTTTATAGTCGTTTTTGACTTATTTTCCCTTTTTCTTTTTGCCCTTAACCTTATTTTTCCTTTTAGAAGGTTTTGGGTAGCATCCAAATTTACTGAGAAATACGTATGCTCCTTACATCTAAGCTTCTTCTAGGCCTTTTAGGCTCTTCTTCTTTCCTATGGTTTTTCACATTCATACGCTAGCATCATTCTAGCAAACTCTATTTTTGATCTGAGTGTGTCGGTTGGTCGATTTGTCGCTTTCCATTAGGCTAGGATAAAGTCAGTCCATGAAAATGGCAAGTTTGTAAATAGCATGTTATTGTGAAAATTTAATGAATTTTGATTAGCTGATGGTACTTCAGCTTTATAATAATACTTTTCAAATTCATAATCACATGCATTAAAGTAATTGACATCACACATTTGTAAATCATAAAGCATTGTAAGATACTTTTTGTTTCTTCTAATGCTTTTCTTTAATCCTATGTCGAAGATAATCTACACCCAGAAATTCTCTTCGAATTTCATTTTCAATAATATTAATGATTGTCTTAGCGTCATTTGTTGTGAGACCTCTGAGGTACCTTGCCTTAGTTTCTGCTAGTAATGCTCCAAACCATTCATATACCATACCATTAGGGGTTTGTGGTAGAAATTCCTTTGGATGGTCCCCTTCGGTATAGGTAACCCCTTGATAAATTAATAAAGATTTTACCTAATCATTTATTACTTCATCCATGTTAGTAACACAATTGATATTTAACATGGCTCCTACATTAATTAATGAGTAAGCATGCCCTGGGTGAGGGAAGTGGTGTCTCCCTCCTATTCTTCTTTCTCTTAAGGGCTCATGTTAATGTTTATAGTTATAAAAGCCTCTTCTTCATAAATATTGGCCATATATAGCTCATAGTATAATTGTTCTTAAGGGTTAACTTCTAGAGTTCCCATTTTTGATTATAAAGGTTCTGGATTAGGAGTAGGGTCATGCAAACTAATTGAAAATATTATTATAGAGCTGAGGTACTGACAACTAATAACAGTTCATTAAATTTTCACAACGACATGCTCTTTACAAAATTATTAATTTCTATTGAGGGACTTATTCCCAATCAAATGGAAAGCGATAAACTGATCAAATTGCACTGATTCACTCGAAGTAAGATAAGAGTTTGCTAGAATGATGCTAGTATATGAATGTAAAAAAGCATGGAAAAGAAGAAGAGTCCAAAAGGACCAAAACAAGCTCAGATATAAGGAGCAGATGTATTTTACTAGAAATTTTGGATGGTACCCAGAAACTTCTAAAAGGAAAAATAAGTTTAAAGCTAAAAACAAAATGGGAAAACAAGTCAAAAAGACTCTGAAGCCTTTTAATAAGAAAATAAAATTCTTAAAGAAAAGGTAGAAAGGCAAATCAAAATGGGCACCCAAATAGGGGCCAAAGCAAGATTGTCGCTGGTTGAATAGTAATGAAAAAGGACACTACTATTGAATGTCCTAAGAAAATTAGTTTTGTTAGTGTTTACTCTGATGAGGTATTTGAGCAGTTTACAGGGCACGTGGAGATATCATACACATAATCGAATTTGAAGACGAAATGTTAGTCTTCACTTACATAATAGTTCTGACAAAGAGTTAGGCTGAGGACATTACATATGAAGAAGCTAAAGCTTTAGGGACGTACACTAAATGGGTAATTTTGATATAAAGAAATATAAAAAAAATATTGGAACAAAAATGAAAATAGAACCTAATGGAGGTTTTAGACAAAATTTGTTGGTATGTTCAAAAAATAATGTACATTATTTTGGAGCTAATATCCAATAACATTCCATCCCAGGACAAATTGCTTCAAGGCAAGTAGAGCAACCACCCACAACTTATAAGCAAATAGAAAGGAAGCTAATAGAGATTCCCCACCAAAAAAAAAAAAAAAAAGAGTAGTAGGATCGGTTGCATTCATTTTGTTGCACTCAAGATACACTTTAGGGCTAGTTTCCAAAAGGGTCTAAATACATCTATAATCCTTGCACTAATGCATAACTGAATCTATAATAGAGAAGAAGCCTTAATCAGTATCCTTAAAGGAAGCCTTGTTTACATGAATGCAGGATCTACCATCTGTCCTGGTTATGGAATCTCTATTAGGTATCTAGATAGAGAAAAAACTTTAAATCTTTGCCATGATTTTAAAAAGGTAAACTTATTAGAAAACGTATATCACTTACTCCTTTACCATCTATGTCATGGTCAGTTAAATGCTTAGTAATACTTATATAATCGATTAATTTCTCGATAAAGAAGAAATTAAAATCGATCATATATTTTTCAAAGTCTGTGAAGCTTAGGAAATTATGATTATAAATCCTAGATGCGTACTAGAACATAAGGAAAGAACTCATGACAAAAGCATAAATATTTAAAAGCTAAACCTTCAAGCATATCTAGTAGCACATGACCAGTTGGATAATGCAATTAGAAGGCATACACAAAACGATGATTATAAATATCAAAGGCTATTAAGACCTGAATGATCTAAAAATATTTTCGCATCAAGTAGCCCAAATGAATAGGCTGTAAAGATCTGAAAGTGCACAAATACTCAGTATATTTTGTTCAAATAATTTTAACAGTCAATGTAGTACCCGTGCTCTTTATTTTTTCGTTAAGCTGACTGTCTCGCCTTATGGCACTCTAAAACCATAGTTTTATTAACTGTATAAGTTGAATTATTATTGATGTGCTTATGTGAGAGATAATTTTATTCAAAAGAATATTATCGTTGCTATTACTACTATTATTAGTTGTGAAAATTTTTCGATGATTTCTAATAAGCGTTCATAAGGATTATTATCAGGTACTAAGTCAAGTAGAATCTCGAATTCGATTAAACCGTCAATCTTAGAATTAGTTTCGTTGTTTATTAAATCAAACCTTGATATATTTGGGAATGATTAATCGATGAAAGATTGTGTTATCGATTTAGGTTTAGAATACGAAGTACGAGATTATACTAATGGTGTTAATTATTGGGCATGCTTTAAAAAAAAAGAGAGAAGAGGGGTAGTTTCATCAAAACAGCACTAGAATTAAGTCTGGCTTATCTTCTTCTTCTGCTACACATGACCCCCGAACGCCCCATGTCTCCCTCTTTCTTCTTCTTCTCCATCTCACCATGTGGCTCAAGCACCAGAGAACTCACTAAATTTTCACCTCACTAGCTCAAAATTCTGTATATTTCACCTCCCTAACGTCAAACAAACCCACCATTGCAAATTCTGGGCAAAAGCAGGGAGGAATCACCATGTTTTTGGTGGGTAAGGGCGGTGAGTCGAAGCGCCAAATGCATGCTTGAACTCGGCCATGCAAGCTTGTCTCTAACTACCCAATTATCTCTATAAATTAGGAGTGAATTCACAGCTTAAAGCATCCCTGACAATTCCAAGTGAGTGAGTGAACATTTGGGGTGAATTTGGGGCTCGAATCACTTGAGATCGGGCATGATTTGGGTCTGTTCGTGGTGTATGTCTCGAGGGTCTAAGCTAGAACTCAAATTAAGAGTGAAAGCTTACAAACCAAGGGAGAATACAATCATGAGAAAACCAAGGGAAGTGGCACATAATATGTTGATTGTGAGGTAACAAACATGTGAGAGAGGAATGGAACTTAGAATCAAGGGATTCTAAGTGAAAATCAAAAGGGAGTTTGATGTAATTTGATGTATATCACAAGGGATGAATGGAACTGAGTTACAAGCTACCAAGATTATGAAGCAACCAAGTGAAAACCACATGAAATAGGTGTGGCACGGTCGTGCCTTTAGGCACGGGTAGGCAGTGCCACTTTTCTAGTTCGTGGTACCATGTTTCTCACTTTTGCACGGTTGAGTATGGTTTGGGGTTTGTGATGGAAGTTAGACTATTAGAGGTAGTCTAAGCCTTGAATAAGCATGGGGATGGATATGTGAGTGGCTTGTAAATGAGAGAAAGTGGGAGAGCAGTAAGTTAAGATTTACTAACTCAAAATTAAAGCTAGCAAACTCACTTTAACTCTCTTTGAATCCTTGAATATAAACACCAAATGAGATAGAACTAAACTTGAAGAATGGATACAGAAACACCACAAAACTCAAGTTTAGGGCCCTTAAACTATGATTAAGATACAGATATTACCACTTAATCGAGTTTAAGACTTCACTTGATCACCACCTTAACCGGCCTAATTAAGGATAAGTAAGTTAAGTATTTGAGTTGCACTAAGGCATGAAAACTGCAAGCTCTCAAAACCGATTTTCATTCAAAGTTAGAAGATGATATTGAAGGGGGTCGTATGATGCTTTAAATAGACCTAAGCTAGCAAGCACACACACTAGCATACACCTCTAGCCTTCCTTACTAGCTAGGAAAGGTATTAAGCACTAATACAATCTGATTTGTGCTAAACTAAGTACAAGCTTATTTAAACGAATCTAATACATTCTAAACATGAAGTAAAACAATACTAATACTTATTATACATTATGTTGAATTTAGGAGTACTTACCCACAAGAGCGGGGGTGAATTGTGATGTTCAATTTTCGCTACTTACTGACAAACACCCTCCTGATTGCAGAGGTTGTTCTTGAATTACAAACAAC
>NCQT01113004.1:0-10182 GCA_002740465.1 Stenocereus thurberi
TCATCGTCACCATCATCACAACCATCAAGATGATCATGGCACCTTCATCTCCTACAAGATCCTCCTCAAACATAAGGGCAACCCTAACCATAGCAGACGCCGCGGCGTGGTACTGTTCCATCATCATAGTGTCCTTAATCCTGGTCATTGCCCTTCTCAGGGACACCTACCCTACAGACCAAATGGATGCTCATGCCCTTAACATGAAGGGGAACCCCTTCGTGGACCGCCCCTGCGACGAAATCTACGTGGTTGGGGAAGGGGAGACCCTCCACACCATCAGTGATAAGTGTGGTGATCCCTTTATTGTTGAGAGAAACCCCCATATCCATGACCCGGATGATGTCTTCCCGGGTCTGGTCATTCGGATCATGCCTCTTGCTACTTCTAACAACAACAGCTAGTTAGTCTACCTCGGTATATATATGATGCAGGTATATACATGGGGTTGAATTTTAATTTGCTTGTCTGTTTTTTATTTTCTTCTCTAAATGTTTGTGATTAATCAAAAGGATGTATTTCAAGGGGGAAAAACAAAAGTGGGGATTTTTTTTTTCCCTATTAGAAATTAAAACAGAGCACTCTCTGTTGTTTGATGCTTGTGTATTTTCATGCTCTTTTCTTATTTTTGGTTTTCCTGGATGTAAATAAAAATGGTGACTAGACTTTGTTTTTTGGGCTAGTATGATTGTGTCTTTGATTTTTGCAAATTACTAGATACATGCATCCGGACGCATATGCTCATGTATTCTATATTTATATATTTTTTTAATGTCTATTTATCATATATTTATTTCTTTTAATACAACACTATCTCATGATTGTCCTCTATATTCTTCTATCTTGTCAAAGCCTACACTATCCTGAAGAGAGTATGCACTCTTATTTACAAATGGTTCATCTAATCGGTAATAATTAATAAAAATATGAATAATTTTAGAAAAATATATGAATAATTATGCACGTGGGAAATAAAAAACTATAGCATAATTTGCCTCTCTTTACAACAACTACAACAACACCACATCCCAGTGTGGGTCCTGCTTTTACGGGGTCTGGGGAGATCCAGTTGTAGGCAACCTTACCCCTACCAGCATTTCTGCCCGTGGAGAAGCTGATTCCGAGAGATCCACGTAAAAGAAATTTTGAAATTTTTTTTGAAGAAAAGACATTTTGTAAACACTTAAAGGAAACATTAAAAAGACATGATACTAGAGCTATGTAACATACGAACAGTAAATCAGAGGATGGTGACATACCTTAACAACCAGAGGTAAGCAAACGTTGTCTTTTCCCCATAGAAAGTACTACCTGCAAGCAAAAACGATAAACGAAAACACCACTACCAACACGCTGACACTGCAACCAAAAGCCAACTGCGAGGCTAGTTCTCTACGATCAACGATCTTATTCTACGATCTTAATCGTATCCCGCCACAGCTTTCTATCCTGAGCCAAATCCTCCGTCAGACCGACAACTCTCAAATCCTCTCTAATCACCTCATCCAAACTCTTCTTTGGTCGGCCACTCCCTTCTTTGCCCCCGGGGATGTTGATCATCTCACATCTCCTCATTGGAGCGTCCACACTCCTCCTTTTCAAATGGCCAAACCCTCGGAGTTTTGATTCTCTCATCTTATCTTCAATGAGAGCTACTTTAACTAAGTCTTTGATGACATCATTCCTTTACTTCATGGTTTTTCTTTTTATTTATTTTATTATAATCTTTTTTTTGGGGGTTCTATGGTTGGTGGGGGAGAGTTAATAGAAAGCAAAACTACTGGTTATTTTACTAGTAGTTTATATGTTGCAAGTGCAGGAGACTTGCCGTTCTACGTTTACTTTTAGTTGCAAAAGTAGGTAATTTTTTTTTTTTTTAAGGACTTTTCCACAAACTGTCATGACTTAAAAGTAGGAGGAATTTTTGGGCTTTCCCACTTTATATATATATGTTCATGTATCCAATTCCAAAGTTGAATTGATCGATGTGATAAGAATTCCTATCATTTTGTCTGTCGACTTAATTTTTACTCTTTCTTGATATCTCTCTTCAATTTGCAGATGCTTTTTATGTCATACATCATATTGTTTAATTTCCATTGGAAAATCTATATCAAAGATAGTTACTTCGAACAATTAAATATAATATTCAAGTTAATTAGGAAAGCATTTGAATTCATTCTGACCTTAACATATTCAATTCATGATTCGTTTTTCCCCCTGAATTTGAGTCTTAAATAAAATCAAACGTCTTAAGTGAAAGCAAAAATAATAGCAACGGAAGCATAGGATTTAAACATAAGTTGTGTTATTTAATTCAGGTATCAGTCTTAATCAATCAATAATCCGAGTAGAAATATATATTTTCCTATTGAAATTTATTCAATTTTTTGTTTGGTGTGAGGAAAGGAGGGGAGGTACAAGTTTCACCCAATGCCTCTAAGGGAAACAATTTTAATTTTGATATTAAAGTTAACTTCCAAGCAACAAAATTGCCTATGGACACACGTACATCCACTGTTAAAGGTGCAACGTAACCTAATTAATTGATTAATTAATTTCTGACCAAAAAAATTAGTTAATTACGTAAATAAAGTTTTGGTATGATTTTTAATAGGCTATACACAATGGCTTTTGATATTAATATTGGGTGTCTTCGGTAAAATTAATGGTTTTAGTAATGGTCAGTTGTTTTACTAGTTGCTAGTGGTTTACTGTGATCCACTAAACCATTAGTGTTAAGTGGTTAGCTGTTCAACGAGCGATTTAACTAAATGTGTTTGATAAATGTCGTTGTTGAGGTACCAAAGTTATGTGAAATGGCTAAAAAGGACATAATAAATGAATGGTTCATTGAATAAAAAGAACAATTTTGAAATTTACAATGCAACCACTATATAGAGATTATCAAAAACTACTTTTAGTAACTTTATCAAAATACTACATAAACCTTTAATCACTACCTCATCCATTACTTTATCAAACACTTACAAGTAGTAGTCTATAACATTTTGACAACTACAAAGCACTAACGTCTACTTCAACCTCTATTACCGAACACAACCATTACCTTGGACACTTGAATAGCTGTCACAACTTACTTTGAAGCCATTTCTGCAATTCTTTCTATAAGTGGGTGACCCAATAATCCTCATTTCTTTTCCTTGTTTTTGGAAATAAATAATATTCACATGAAAAGGCAAATACTTAAACTAAACGTTCCACAATTAAGTACAGGCCTTACACGCATTATCACAAAGTGAAGAAGTATGCAATGAAAGTTAGGCACAAACAACCACTACNNNNACATATATATTGGACAAATATAATACCTTCTAAAATGCATGGTAAACTACCTTTGAAGTTTCATGTTGTTATTAGGTCAACTACTTTATCCCCAATTCATAAATTGGAATCGTATTTCTTCTATATATGTTTTGTCCTTTTGTTAGAGATTACTTTAAACTACTTTTTTTATAAAATGTTTTTACAAAATTTATTTTTGTGGGACTCTTAGAATTAGCCTCTCTACGGATAGGGATGCCTGTGGAGATAAAGTTATTTATATTTTTATCTCTCCGAACCTCACAAAAATAAGATACACATAGAGAGGTATTGTTGTTGTATATAATAGTGAGACATTTTTAAAAAGAATTCTCCTTCAAAGTAATTTCTTTCAAAATGCACCTAAATGGTACAAAAATGCAACCAAAAAAAAAAAGAAAAAGGTCTTGGTGGGATTTTTAATGTCTCTTTAGTTACGTGATGGGTTTGTTTAGAATAAAGTTGCTTTCTTTATTAAGGAGAATTTGTCATTTTTTTCTTTTTTTTTTGTGGTAGTATGGTTTTTATCATATGAAAGTTACATCAATGATGGCGATTGATCATAATATAAAGTAACTTTTATCTTAAAATGTTTTCCTAAAATTTCACGTGGACATCTACTTTGAGATTACAATAATGCAGATGAGCGTGTATCACTAATATAAAAATAACGCTATTGAGAATTAATCATGATTAGTTTCCAAGCAAATTATGAGGCATACTACAATATGTTTAATGCTCATAATTCTTTAATGAGTTAGAAAAGATAGTACTAGGACTGCAACGAAACCAAACCAGTGCTTAGGCTCAAATCAAACCGAGCTCGAGCCAAACCAATCCCAGCAAGACTTGGTTCGACTCAATTAGTGTTTTTTTTTTTTATTTGGTGCTTGTGTGAAAAGTACTAGGACTGCTTTTATTGTCATAATCAACAAGATTTTATTTTGGACCCGTATGATTCAAGATTAATAATAAAATATCTAAGGGCGTAGCCCCTCGTTCAACATCTGTAGGAAGAAATAGGACTAACCTGGATACGAAAATATACTATCGGTAATAGTCCACGCGTATGAAGAATACCAATTACGTCAATAATAATACCAAGCGGCTACTAAAGTCGCTTAAGAGATGTCCACGTCCTAAACCCGAATACCCGGCAGTGATGGTAGGGCAACCGTGGGGAGGAGGAGAGGAGAGTATAATAGTTATTACGTGTGTTTCAGCTAACCCTCCCAAACCTCCTTTTATAGGTAATGGAAGGGAACAACTAGGGTCTAGGGCGGCCGTTCTGTGCCCGTCGGTCCTCAACTAATAGGTCCGACCAACAACTCCCACTCGACCACAAAAGGCCGCAAAAACACATGCTCTCCATGAACCATGCCTCCTCACACTTCATTACTGGGAATAGGACGTGCGATCGAAAATAATAAATAGTGTTATATTAAGTTACCATCTAACTAAGATAGCACTTTCACAGAATGCGATACCCCAAGTCATCCTAAACATCACCAGTGGCATTTCTAAGCCCTTTATACCATGGCATATCATTTGATTATACACTCAATAAAATCACCCGGGCTGCTATTGGTGATGACAGATAAACTTTTCCTTAAATACTCATGATACTACATCTTAACTTAACAGCTTTCCTAATATGTCCTCGCTGAACCGTATACATCGTGGTTCTTGAAAAGCACATTAAAGTAGCTACATCAAGTTTTAATTGCGTATCATAACTTTAAGTCAAAAGGGTTTTCGCCTACAGGGTCACACAGTGACAAGAAATAGGGAGGTCAGTTGTCACTTCGTATATGGTCATTTTTTAAGCACACACAGTATGAAATGTGTGTCATGACATAATTCCCACTTACTTGGGATCATCACCCTATCTGTCATGCGAATCATCAGTCTAGATTTTCATCCAAAACATCTAACGTAAGTCACTAAATTAACATACTGAATGCCAATCTTGACACTCAAGATTCGGCTTTTAAGGTTTCAATATAAAATCATGTCTCATATTCGACTTCCTCGAGTCTCATCTTAGATTTACTAAGGCGACTATTCTTTATTCATACATTATGAGTTATCAGTATTGCACACCTAGTGCCGATATGATTACGTCTCATCCCGTCCACTATTCAAGCATTAGGGCGATTGCCTGTATGACTAGGCTAATGAGAAGCCTGTGACTTTTTAACATGTCTCACAGATAAATCACAAAACATTTAGAAAAAGAACACTTATTCTTTATTTCATAAATGCCTATTATATGAAGAACGTATCTGTCATATATAATAAGACTTCATCCAAAAAACTAAACTCTGCGAAGTCCTAGACTCAATGAATGTGCTTTGAAAGCATCTTTAGGAATCGGCTTAGTTAATGGATCAGCGATCATCTTGTTAGTGGGTATATACTTGATGACAACCTCCTTTGTCTTTGTGGCGTCTCGCACAAAGTGATAACGCCTCTTGATGTGCTTGGACTTTCGATGAAACTTTGGATCTTTGGCGAACTGGATGGCTGTATTGTCACATGACATCTCCATAGGATCATCAGCTCTCGGGGTGAGGTTGAGGTCCTGGAGGAAGCTTCTAAATGACATTGCCTCCTGCGTGGCTAGGCGGCATGCGACATATCCTGCCTCCATGATCGACAGAGCTATGCAGTCTTGCTTCTTACTGCACCATGATATGGCTCTCCCACTCAGGGTGAATACATATCCTGAGGTTGACCTGGACTCATCCGGGTCACCACCCCAATCAGCATCTGAGTATCCTCTCAACTTAGGGTCCCCGCCCTGATAGCATAGGACCAAGTCGGTTATACGACGAAGGTAATGCATGACTCTCTTAACTGCTTGCCAATGAGCCTGTCCTGAGTTGCTTTGGTAACGATTTACCAGACCAACCGCAAAACAAATGTCTGGCCGTGTACATAACATGACGTACATTAAGCTTTCTACAGCACTAGCGTAGGGGACATTGCTCATGGCTTCCTTTCTTTGTCTATTTTTGGGCATTGATCGAGGCTCAAGGTTAAACCTTTTTCAACTCGAGTGTCTAGGGGTTTGGAATAATGCATACAGAACTGTTCTAAGACTTTCTTGGTATATACCTCTTGGCTCATACCTAAAAGTTTCTTAGGACGATTCCTTATTATTTTCACGCCTAGGACGTACCTGACTTCACCCATATCCTTCATCTCAAAGACAGAGGATAGCCACCTTTTAGGGGCTTCGATCATCTCCAAATTGTTCCCAACCAGTAATATGTCATCAACATATAGGGTAAGGAACATAATCCCCTCGGTTAATCTTTTGACATATACACAGTGGTCCTTCGAAACCATAGATAAGCCAAATGAAGTTATGACTTCATGGAATCTTAAGTACCAAGACCTGGAATACTGCCTAAGATCAAATATGGATCTTTTAAGACGACACACCTTATCCTCTTGTCCCTTTGATGCAAAACCAATGGGTTGGTCTATATAGATTTCTTCCTCAAGGCTGCCATTCAGGAAAGTAGTCTTTACGTCCATTTGAAATAACTCTAAGTCTAAATGGGTAATCATGGCTAGGAGTAGGCAAATAGAGGCAAATCTCACCACAGTGTCTCTTCATAGTCTACACCCTCAATTTGTGCAAACCCTTTCGCCACTAAACAGGTTTTGAACTTGTCAATCGATCCATCTACCTGACGTTTTATCTTGAAAATCCACTTATTTCCAATAGATTCACGCTGGGGTGGGAGATCAACAAGTTTCCAAACCTTATTTCTTGCCATCGAGTCCATTTCATCCCTCATGGTATTCATCCACTCTCTATGGCTTGGTAAGTCAAGTGCTTCTTGGTAAGAGGTAGGTTCTTCGACTTCCAAGAAAGTGCATAGGAATATTTCCTCTTCGATTTGGAAATATCATCGAGGAATTCTTCCACACTCACTCCTTCAGATCCTGGGGCCTTCATTGTTCGCCTGTCTGGGTAAGATATCCCTCCCCCTTTCTCTAAGGGGTGTGAGACCCTGAACATGTGGAGAGTCGCTCCTACTATTTCTCTGGGGTGTGGGATCTCGAACATGCGGACTAACTGCATGTTCGAGAACTGGAGATTGAGGACGGACCATACTCGTAGGTTCACTTTCCTCATGTTCATGGGATTGAGGACGAGTCTCATTTTCCTGGGTAGGCAAGTCTCCCCCATTCCCTTTGGATAGGGGAGGCATACCATCTTTGGTGACTTGGTTAGAATCCGAATTCCCCCCTCACCGAATGATGGTTGGATGTTTTGCTGTAACTCAAACAATTCGACATCCTTCTTGACTTCACCAATGGTCGAGAACTCATCCTCAAGAAAATCGACATTGCGAGAGTCCATTTCTGTCATGCTACCATTTGAATGTTCCCCGCACATCACGTATCCTTTTGATTGTGCAGGGTACCTAATGAATACCATTTTGGTGGCTCTTGGACCAAGGTTTGTATGTTTATGGGTTAGGTTATGCACATAGCCGGCCAAACCCCATGGGCGCAAATGGTCCAAAGATGGCTTCTTACCAAACCATAACTCATATGGTGTGGCAGGTACACTCTTATTTGGCATACGATTGAGTATGTAGGATGCCGTAGCAGCGCATCCCCCCAAAAGTTGATTGGGAGGCCAGCATGTACTATCATTGACCTGACCATGTTAAGCAATGTACGATTCCCGCACTCCGCAACACCGTTCTGTTGTGAGGTGCGTGGAATCTTTAGCTATCTTTGTATACCTTTTTCCTCACAGAACTCCTTGAACATATCAGAGAGGTATTCAGGACCTCGATCAGTGCGAAGGATCTTAACCTTACGTTCCAATTGAGTCTCTACCTCCACTACGAAGCGCTTAAATACACCAAGTGCCTAGTAGCGATGAGATAATAGGTACACATACCCATATCGTGAATAATCGTCTATGAGAGTAATGAAATAGATAGCCCCATGTCGTGCTTTGACATTCATAGGTCCGCATATGTCTGAGTGGATTAACTCTAAGGGGCTAGATGCTCTCGTGGCCTTACTGAAAGGTTTCATTGTTGCCTTTCCAGCTAAACATGACTTACACCTAGGTAACTCAACCCTAGTGAGTCGGTCTAAAAAACCTTCTTTAGCTAGCCTATTTATCCTATCTTGGCCCACATGGCCAAGTCTAGCATGCCGCTTAACAGATTCAGATTCAGAATCAGAGTCAAAATAAGAAATATAAGCAGGGGATATATTATTATAGTTATCATCTAAATCCAAAACAATGAAATCTCCTTTCAAAGTTGCTTGGCCAAACAAGTTGCCATTGTAGAACAAATCTAAACTGTCTGGATGAAAACCAAAAGTAAAACTTAATCTTACCAAAGAAACATAAGAAACTAAGGAGCATCGCACCCCAGGTGCATAGAGGGCATCATGAAGAAGCAGCTTGTTTCCTCCACGAAGTTTGAGCTGGTATGTTCCTACTCTAAGGACATCTTCTTCGCTGCCGTTCCCCAGTATGACAGTCCGTGAACCCACCGGGTAGCGATGGAACTCTACGAATCCAACTCTATCCTAAACTATGTGCTTTATTGCCCTCGTGTCTACAATCCATTGAGGAAGAGAGTTAGCAACGAATGCATGGGAACAAACATATAATTAAGGAGTTTTAGTGGAAGTAGGTACCTTGGCTGGCTCAGGACAATCCCGAGCAAAATGACCCTTCTTTCCACAGTTATAACACTTCACACGTGCTATATCCTTAGCTCCGTTGCCCTTAGCTTTATGCTTCTTGACAGTACCAGCATTGGAGTGAGAGCTCTGAGGAGGACGGGGGCCCTTCTTAGGTTTCTTACCACGGTAAGGTTTCCTGCCCTTAGGCCCCAATCCTTTGGCAACGAATGCCACACTGAGAGGCGCATATAGCTTTAAACGTTCTTCCTCTATTTCCAGATGTTTGGAGATTACCTCGAAAGTGTTGATGTGCTCACTGCGTGCCATGAACCCTTTAAAACTCTTTCAATGTTCATTATCATTGGGAAGAGCCCTACTCACATTCACTTGTTCCTGCTCAAAAACCTCTTGCCCTGCAGCCTCAAGGTCTCGAACCATAGCACTCACAGTTCGAAGGTGTTCGGAGATGCTACGACTGGAGTCAATAGTATATTGCATGCATTTCAGTTGCAAGGTACGGAACCTTGTAGCAGACGTCTGCCTGAACCTAACCTTCAGTTGCATCCACATGTCCTTAGCAGTGCGGAAGCGTTCAAACTCACCCAGGAGATCATCCCGCATGCAAGACAGCATAATGTAGAGTGCAGAACGATCGCTTTTGAACCATGCTTGGTATGTTTTTAGGTTTTCTTTGTACTGCTCAGTTGCAGTAATATCCCTACCTTGTTCATCTTTTTCAGTCGGAAGAGTCATGGAGGAGGTTAAGAGGTCTAGCATATCATCATTGTTTAGATAAAACTGGACCTTCAGATGCCAAATATCATAGTTCAAACCATCCAGTTTATCATTAGATTGCATACAACCTATCATGTTTCTAACTGCCATATCTGAAAGTATATTTTATCTGTTATACATATTGTTTAATAATTAAATTATCTAGAAAGCTCCATCATTCACAATATACGTTCGAAAATTTCGCTAAGCTCATAATCATCACGTACAGTTTGTGAATTTTGGAGCTTCTTTAATTTAATTATTAATCTCATAGAATTTCCTTAAAGGTCTTGTTAAACTTAATTAACATTTTTATTCAATGAATATCACGAAGATATTCACTTTTAATTTCGTCAATATGTATTCAGTTAATGTTTATGAAACTAATTCATTTAACACAACTTC
>NCQT01113028.1:25592-40605 GCA_002740465.1 Stenocereus thurberi
ATAGTGAATCCGCAAAAATGTAAAACTAAAAAAGCTGAAGCAAAGAAATGTATTCGGATGTTTTCCCTGTGGAATTGTCCAAAGTTTTATTCTGCGTCAAAGACCTGTGATGAAGCATTCTGAGTTCTTCCACATTTATACTAAATTTGAAAAAATAACTGAACACATGATTAAAAAAAACATAGTAAGGAGGGCTTCCAAATTCAAAAAGTTAAAACTAAACACATGATAATAACACAGTAAGGAGAGCTTCGAGCAGGAAATATAGGAGACAATAGACATTGACGAGTGATCCTAAAATTGCCTTGACAGAGAAAGCATTGCATACAATTTCTATAAATTTACTTGCAGATTTCTCCTTTGTATTTTGCTTTCTTCCTTTTTGGAATGAACAACAATGGATAGAATGTAATTAGGTTCTCGTTGTGTACCTTTCAGGTCATCACGACTTGTCCTCCTGACACCTTCACAGCTCATCACACCTTGTTCCCTTCACATCTAAACTTCAGAAGAACCAAAAAAAATGCAAAAAAGTTGGTACAAGCTTCACATCAACAAAAGTTCTGCATAAACTTCATAGGAAATGAAAAGGTCCAATATGACTCTGCAGGACAAAAGATTCTTGTCTGTTCACTATCCACAAGACCAAAAAAGTATGACCAAATACTGAGCAGTAATTAATCCTAATTAACCCTTCTGACAAATAAAACATGTCACAGGAAAGAATTCACAATCAACCCACGTCGTTCATCTTGATTATGTAAGTCGTCAATTTCAATTTTCAAGCTAAGATGCCATACCATTACCAGAATACACCATCCAAAGAAGGCAATATGTCAAGTAAAAGGAAAGGAAACAGTACATTGAAACAATCCAGGCAGGGAACTATATAAACTGTCGAACTCAATATGGAAGGTAATAAGGCAGCACCACAAACAACACATCTTTTAGAATCTTCTGACAGGAATACTCGACCACTGACAGTAATAAGGCAGCAGTCAGGAGAGCATATCTAAAGAAATAATCCAGCAGTAACAGGACAACTTCAAATCCATATTTCTTGCAAAATCAAAAGCTTAGATAGTTCTAAGACAATCTTCGGTGATCTTCAGGTCTTCTTTTGATACATCCCCTGCCCTATGGTTTATTCTTTTTCAATCTTTTTGGAAGTCCCATATTTGGTTTATTCTTTCCAGTTAGCCTGCGAACCTGATGGTTACCAGTTCTAGCCCACTACAATATCACGAATTAAATGAACAACAAAATCTTGAATCAGCGATCATTTACTTTATACATTTTTGCCTTGCTGACACTGGACTAGAGGTCCGTGGGCACTTCAATGTGAGCTGGACTATTTGATTACTGATTCCAGCAGCCTGTATACTGATATGCATAACTACTATACTAATACCTAGTAGTATCAGTATTTCTTTGCTGTTCAGGCAAACATACCAATTACTTTCAAATTGGAGGACTATCTTATAGGCGCAAAGCTAGTTCATATGTTGTTAAGCAGCTCAAGCTAACATGGTACTGAATCACTAAGCAGGTCCGTTATCAGATCCTCACACACAGCCAGGGTGGGAGGGGTCAAACGTAGTAGCCTTCTGCTTAAATTGTACAGTGGCTGTTTATTTCGGATCCTAGATTTTCCTTCCGAAAAAATGAATTTCTACTGCACAAACACAAGTTGATAGCTTTATGAGAATTTAACTTCAATCCACCACAATCCAAGCCGAAAAAATAGTTCATAGAGAATTTTCGGCTTATCCCCAAAAAATTCCCCACAATGAATTTTTAGACATCCAGAAAATGGATCACTATACAACAGGTCCCGAACAAGTAAATTCACAANCATTACAGTTTAATATAACACTAAAGCAAGTATTATTATAGCGAGACATGGATATACATTGTCAAAAAACAAATGCCAAATAGTGAAAAATGCTAACACAATCATTCAAATAGCAAACCTACAGTGCCAACTCTCCAATACAACAACCCCTCCCGCCCCGCAACACCCCCTCAAAAAAAAGGAAAAGAAAGTTCCACTAAGATAAAAGGGAAAATGTTAAAATAATTTAAAAGGATTGTCTGAATTTCATGGCAAAATATCTCAGGTAAACAATCCACTCATGATTCAAGTTTCAGTGAGATATTCACTAAATTGACATTCAATTAAATGGAAGAAAAGGATCGCCAGAAAAAAACATCAAAGTTAGAGTGTTACACAATGGTATGAAGAATAAATATGATGATGGAACACAACAACTGACAAACATCTAAGTATGTCGTTCATGATTTAAACACATAAGCATATAGAGCATCTAATAGTTGAAGACTCTCATGAATAACTACATTGCAGCGTTAAGACTCCTCTTGGCCCACGTCTATATTGTATATATGGAATATGTCAGAGAAAGGATCACAGAAAAGACATCAGCCTTGACAATATTTTGCAAATGAAATGAACATTTGCTAAACCATGAGATATTTAGATTAATCAAAACCATTCAGATTCTTAAGAACATATAATGGCTAATATAGCAAGTAAGACATGATATCTAATATCTATTTTCTACAAATTCCACATGGACTTGAGCAATTAAAATGGCACCCTTGGGGAATTTGATCTAGATAAAATGCTATTAATTGATGAATGAATGAAGCAGGACATCTTTATTGAAAATGAAAGAAAACATCGCTGAATTACTTTGATTCACTTATAAAAATGAGGATAAAAATTTATTAAGTAAACAAAATCACCTACACATTTTATGCAGGTACATAAACTAGTGATGCGGTTGAATTGACACACATAAGCAAATACCATGCAGGATAAAAAGCTCTTAAAAAGACATTGGCCATCAAAACTTTTCGTATTATCCTCATGGATCTGAATCACCATCTTCATTATAATGCTGAAGCCAGAATCCAGAATTATCTTGGCTGTGTTCAGTAATAGAGGTTGAAGTAGAGGTTAGTGGTTTGTAGTGATCAAAATATTATGAACCATTACTTAATAGTGTTCGGTAAAATAGTGGATGACGTAGTGGTTAGAGGTTTATGTAGTGTTTTTCAAAAGCTAATGAAAGTAGCTTTTAAGAACCTCTACCTAGTGGTCGCATTGCAAATTACAAAATTTTCCTTTTTATTTACTAAAAACCTTTATTTATTGTGCCCATTTTAGTCATTTTATATAAATCTGCTACTTCAACTATTACATTCACCAAGCGCATTTATTTTAAATTGCTAATTGAATAGCTAACCACTAACCGCTAGTGGATCACAACTAATCGCTAGCAACTCATAAAATAGCTAATCATTACTAAAACAGCTACTTTTACCGAACACGTCCCTTGTTGATTCTGTCACTGCATCTGCCATCCTAAACATCAGAATAATGGGACTGCAACATGTCTCGGATGGTACAAGCATTAGAAAATTAACAATCATAAAGGTATCAACTTTACTTGATAGAAAAGCTCGTCAGAATGACGCTTCTGCTGAAAAAGTCAAGATGGACGATTTTGACTCAACATGATTAACAGCTCACATAAACCAAACATTATTGAATACTAAGCCTTGTGCTTAATATCCTCACAGGCTCACAAGTGACAATGATTTACCAAAAAACCCAGGCATTGTCCTTGATTGACCGTGGTATAGTTGCAGAATAAATCATGTAGAATCCAAATTCAATACCCCCCCCCCAAAAAAAAAACCACCCAATATCGTTATAGTGCAGGTGGACTTGGCCTCCTATAACAGCATACCTGAATGCCTCAAATAATAATAAAATCCAATAATGAACATATGTTATAAAGAGGCGAAGACTTGATCAATTAGCCTCATTGCATATTAGGTATGTAATCTGTGTAAGGATATAAACAAATCAGGAAATGCTTCCATGTTTAGAGCTCCAACTCACTTAATCTCCTTCTCACGAAGCAAATGTCACCTTGATAGTTTAGACAATTTTAAAAATAAATTTCGCCTGACAAATTGGCCATCAAAGAAGCAACGCATGATAAAATAAAGACTTTACTATTTAAAAAAGGGCAATTTGGGGATGGGAAGGAAGATTAAGATTTTTATTAAACTTTCTTAATTCAGAAACTGATTGGTCACTAATTCTTCCAATAAAATGCACTTTGTGACCTAAAATTTGCTACCAATTATGATATACTTCTTGCTTAATTCCATTTAATTGCCAAGAAATTTATTTTTTGCCTACTGGATTGTCGCTTTTAATCTCAATCAAATTTTTGCAGGCATCAGGAACCAAGCAACATCTCTGGAATGCAAGCCTAGATTTTGAATCCTCAACTAGCAATGAATTTGAAGATAGATTGTATCATTAAAGATGCTCATACAAATCAAACTTTGTCATACATTAAACGTTTGGATAACAGACAGCAGATAACTAATTTCAGGCAGGGAAAGGAACTAATATAAACACTGATAATCATCTTATTTCGGCCTAAAACAAATTCTTCAGAAGGTAACAAAGATAATCGCATAAAACAAATTGAAGAACTGAAGTAGTCTGGGATGAATTCAAGGGCACAGAAAACATATACATTTAAAAACAAAAAATAAGGACAACCGTAGTTTACCTAACTGATATGAAATGAAATCCAGCCAAAAAGATGACGACGACGAGATATTCAAATAAATAAGCAGCCATTGATGAAGCGTTTGAAGCACCAGGGAGAATTTTGGCTGGAAACTGTAAGAAATTTGGAAGATCGAGGGTTTTAGAATCGTAGGCACTGATTGGGCGGAGAGGCGGGAAAATGAGGATGGCTGGAAAATAGAGCCCGACAGCCGGTCTAAATTATCCAATCGTATGATTGGGCAATTACTGAAACTGGAGGCGAGTTTAACATGGGCCAAGATGTGGGCTGCATATTATTGCCCGAATAATTAAATCATCCAGTATTTACATGTTGCAAGTTTAGTCGACACTCCAATCCTGCCTATATTATTAGCGTATCTCTTTTTTGCCCCTTTTTTTTTTCTTTTAAATCAAAGATTTCAAATAGTTTGGATCAAATAATAAAATAAGATTCCATTTTTAAGCCAATTTTTTTTTTTCAATGTATTTTGTTGAACTAATTTAACCTGAACTTATTAGAACTTATATTAAATTAAGTTAATTTGTGCATCCTAAATGTATATTTGTTAAATTAACTTATTTGGCATTCTTTGAGCTCATATAACATTATTTTGTTGGACGAAACTTCATTTTTTTTAATTGAACTTGTTTCTATTAATTTACCTAAACTTAATCTTTAAAAATAAGTTGACAACCCCCCAAAAATATAAAAGCAGTGTCTTATTGTAATCTATTTACAGCTACCACCATCGACCTTGGCACCTGGCCTACATCAACACCATAGACCAACATTTTTCACCCAAAAAGGAAAAAGTTCCATCAATTACAAATGATTTGGCCATTTACGTTTATCTAAATCTGTCGACCTATGTTGTGCTCTATTTTTATATTAAAAAAAAGGGAAAGACATAGGGTCTATCGACTTTAGTGGTTAATCTGTCGCCAGTAGATTAAGCGCTTAATCTCGCATTTAGCATAATCACCACTCAAAACAAAACAAAAAACCGAATATTAATTAATTAAAAAGAGAGAGAGAGAGAGAGAGAGAAGCATGGGTTGAACAGGAAATTACTTTGCCACATGATTCACACACCAAAAAAAAAAACAAACAAACAAACAGAAAAATATTTTGCCACATAATGCGACCGAATTGATGTTCTCCACCCCTTTTGGATTGGGGACGGGGAGTGAGGAGTTCCTCAAACACAAGGATAAAACTGAACTCAAAGTTCATACATAAGACGATCATCACTTGTATATATATCCATACATACATAAAAACTCATACACAAAACATTTTTTAGCAAGGACGAGAGCACAGCTTACAAACAATCTACGCAAAGATCATAGCAACAGTCGAGACATTCGCAACAAGCAAGGGCGCCACATAGCTGAGACAGAGTAATTACGCACTGGTTGCTCATCTGGGAAAGCGCCTGTATGAAGCACATACAACACACACGTCCAACCACCTTACTGCAGCACCCGGTGGCCGTCTTAACTATCCACTCAGCTGCATCTGGTTCCTTTACTGCCACTCCTGGGGGAAAGTTTTCAGCCGTCTTTTTCAAATCCCCAAAGCCTGTGCCCAGACTGAGCAACTCAATTATCTTCCTGCCGCTGATCATCTTCCGAAGACTGGATATGTCGTACGTCTCCTTCTTCATGGGCCATGAATGTCACAAGTAAATAGGTGTTGGAAATCAAACGAGGAAACTAACAGTTATTTATCACCAAAGAAAGCATCGATTTAGATTAGAAGCTCTGAAGGCCAGCATTATGAATGTGCTTGCGCCATACAAGTGAAGACCGAAGACGATAAAGACATTAATGTTGTATGTCGTGTATTAGGTAACTATATCCAGAAGCACAGAAATCAAAAGAAATTAGTTCACATTTTCTAGAATTCCGTACCTCTTGCTTCATAACAGAATGCAGTCCTTGATCTGCAGACTCAGTCTGAACCAAGATCACGCAAGTATATTCCGATGGAAAACCTGTCTGCATGCTAATCTCTGCAACCTATCCGGAAAACTCAAAATAAATGAAACATCAGCAAATAAACTGCTGAATCATACCGGAGTAGACAAGAGCATTGTGTAAATCAATAAACCTGCTTTTCAATTTCCTTGTTTCCTGTGAACCATGCATTTGCAGTGAGTATGTTAATCAATCTCCTTGCAAACACCTATTGTAAAATTAATCAGTTCAAAAGGACAAGCAGGAAGAGAAATGTTTAGGCCATTAACCCAATTGCACATGGTTGATACTGAAAGTGCAATTCAAAGTTAGCAGACACGTAGAATGCAAATGGATACCAGCGTTTAGAGAGTAAGACGGCCATAAATTGGACAAAAACCCATCGGACAAAAAATATATCACAGCATAAAAAGAATTGGTATACACAACCTAGGATATCTTAGTTAGACAGGATAAAAGGTCTCAAGCAGAAATGAGGCATGAATGACAAAAATATTGAGGTCTAGATCAAGGAAATCAACGTATGAAATCCACCAGATCTTTTATGCAGACCATTGAACGACCCAAAGATGTTCAAGAACAACGAAGACGATCTATATGAAAGATCATTTGACACAATGTATAACTTTCAAAAGCTGTCCTCCCCAATTTTTTTGTCTTTTGTTTTTCTTTTCTTTTTTTTATTTGGTGAGGGGGTGGGTTATCTTCAGTTCAGAGACATTACCTTGTCCAAAGGTACATCTTTTGCCTTTCGTATTTTCAATTCTGCGGTAAAATTACTCATGTCTGCCAGAGTACCAGAAACTTTCAGAGACTCTGGCAAATTCCCTCTGCATCTTCCAGATATAATCATTGGATAGTCACAAGAAAGGTCTTGAATAGCAGATGGATACAACTGCACTTATGAAGCGAAGAAAATGTCAAGAACAAACAAGTCATTTGGCCACAAAGACTAGAATCCCACATTTCTAATAGATATTCAAACTTCCTGTGAAACATGAAGAAAACATTTTTTAAAAAAAATCAAAAATTTGTGTAAAAATGAGGACCATAAACATGTATAAAGAAACTCAAGATGGAAATGACCAAAGAATGACATCATGATGATAGAATAAGCCCTCGCTCCAGGAACATTACGCTGACATTATGCTTTTAAATCAGAAGAAGTATACATCGATGCCTTTGCTCTCGCTCAAACATTGTTGCTCACTACTTGTAAATTGGACTGCACAATATTAAGCAATTGCCATCACAGGCGCCATCTTAGTACTACTTTAAAAGGCATTTGTCCAACCAACTAGACCCAGGAAAGTACAGATGAGACCAAAAAAGCTGACAATGGAAGCACACATAAAGAAGAGTGTAGAGCACAGCAGCCAAATGATTTCTTTCAATAAAGATCAAGACAAATGGAAGCAATGATCAGTCTATAACAAGAAGGTGCAAAATCACAATCTCCAGAGTTTTTTTTATTTTTTCCTGCTTCTTTTTTTTTTTTTTTTTTTTTTTTTTTTTTTTTTTTTTTTGAGGGGAAGGGGAGAGAGGGGAGAGATTGGGTTGGACAGAAATTTATATACAAGAAGATAATTTCAAGGAGTTTTACCTCCAGTGGTTCAGCAGAGTCCAACCAATCAACTTGAACGTCTGAGAGAATGACCGATGACGACAATGTGAAGAGCCTCTGCAATCGAGTAGCAGCAGAATCTACCATGGCAACAGCAACGTTTAATGATAGATATTGCCATGAACAAATGACATACAAGCATTAAATGATAAATCAACAAAGGCTCCACTTGCAAACGACTACTCCTTAGACATGCACAATTTGATCACTAGTTGCTCAGTTTTCATCTACACCACAAAACACCATCACCCCCGTGCCACTATGTACTTCTGTCATTGGCTACATGATCTTGTGGTGAAGTGCAGCAAGACATCTATTCAAGAACCATCTCAACCAAAAGTTTAAGCCGATGGCTGAGAGCCCAAGAATAGGTTTATACTTTAACAACATCAACCAGTAGTTTTCTTTCAAAAGTGATGATGGACAGATAAGGAAAAGTTTTCTCATGGTTATTTGATAATCAAGAATATTGAAATTTAGGTTGAACAAACATAGAAAATTTTCCTATAAATTCAAATGATGGTTTATTCAAAGAGCACACATAAATGAGAAATTTTTTACCTAAAACGGAAACATAAATCACAAACAAGGGCTGAAAAAACAAAAAAGAAAACTAACAACCACACAAATATGACAGGCTAAATTATATGTTACCTGCATCATAAGCAGCATCATAATGCCCCCTCCCTATTTGTGCTAACATTTGCAGGAAGTAGTGATTGCAGTATGACCCTGAAGCATAATTTATTACAAAAAATACCATGAATGCCTAGAAGTAAATGGAAACCAAATCTGGCAAGATACTGCAAATACATGCAAAGCATTAAACATAAAAAACCTCCTTCACCATTGAGTAGTAAAGACCTCAAAATAAAATACCAAAGAGTTCAGGGGCACCTCTTACTTCTAAACAAATTAGAAAACATTGATATCACTGCTGAAAGATGCTCTATATGTTCAGCTGATCACATTGCACTTGCATATGAGTTCTAAAATACAACTATAAATGTGATAAGCATCAAATGAAAATCGTATTGAGTCTTGGATATCTAAGAATTTGGCACAGCATCAAATGAAAATCGTATTGAGTCTTGGATATCGAAGAATTTGGCACATAAGGCAACCAATACACAGAGCAGAAGCAGATCCTATGGCGCTCGGTTTGAAGTCATAGTGGCGTGGGCAAGATTGGCCAATAACCCACAGCGAAGACCATCATCTTTGTTCCCAAGGCCCTCAATGCAAAACAATTCAAATTCTCATAATCGTAACCTGAAAAGCCCCGTTGTCTTTTTTGACAAAGCTAACAAGAAAAAATTACTTACCTAAGCCGAAGGTAGAAACACGAGGAAAATGCAACCCAGTTTTTTCTGTGCAGTAATCTTTCACAACATTGCAAATGTCCCGTTCATTTTCAACAGCACCATCAGTAATGAGAAAAATAATAGGCATGGAATTACTCTTATCTAACACCATTTCTAGTGCCTGTAAGAAGCAACAAACGAGAGAATAATGAAATTTGAATACCAGTGACATGGACAAAAATCAAAAAAGAAGAAATGCTAGAAATCATAGAAGGAATAAAATTATCCAGCGATATTAATAATGATATTATAAATGATTTCCATTTTATTCCTGCCAACCCTAGTGTGAACAACTAAGTGGAAAACGGTCTCATTGAGAAGGAATGCTAGTCCTTTGCAATGCAATCAAGAACTCAATGAAGACAAAATCTCTATATTCTCAGGAATCACTATATTGACGTATGTAGGTCTAGGGCTGGATATATTTGACCTCCTCCCCTAATACCAGTCTTAAGAGGGATCGTTTGAAAAAGTAACCACAACTACACTAAAGACAATACAGGCATAACCTGCATGTTATGTTCAAGCACAACTGACAAGCTCCAGTTCCCCAACTAATGCACATCCCATCGCCTCATTAGGAATCCACTAATTTTAAACAATTATCTTATTTTAAAAGGCGTCCAAGCTGTTGCCAAGTAGGGAACAAAAGAAAAATGAAGGGTCAGTCCCCTGAAGAGGCACTAATATTGTGCCCCATTTAACTGAAACATAAGCCGAAATTATCAAGATATGGAGCCTTCAGTAATCAGGAATAGTTGTAGGAGACCAGAACCTGATTCAAAGGGAGCAAAATATTTGTATCTCCCTCAGGAATTAACTTCAGGGTCATCCATTCGCCAGCTTGCCGCAATGCTTCTGGAGTTGCTAGCTCCATCGATGAAGAAAAGAGGTAGATTTCCCCATTAAAAGCTAATATGTTAAAGAAATCATCTTGATTTAACTTTGACAGAGATGCCACCATTGCTTTCTTGACATTTTCAATAGGTGCTCCTTTCATGCTTCCACTTATATCCACAAGGAATACTACTCTCTTCCGGAAAACCTGGCAGATTCATGACAATGGAATTAATGCAAAGACAATAATATAACTTTACAGTCATTAAAGGATGAGGTAAAAGTAGAACACAGTAACACCAGATAGACCAAAACAATTTAATGCCTCTATGCATTAACGTGCAAAGATGATAGTTGTCAAAGGAATACAAGCTGGTTGAAGACTCACCCTTCTATTCTGGGACTCTCCAGGGAAAAGATAAAAGGCAAACATCTCCCTCTGATCCAAATCATTCAAAGATGGAGATTGCAAAAGGACTCCACCATGTATGTCACTGGAATAGATCTGACGAGGGAAGAGGAAAACAAAAACACAAAAAAAAGGAACCTTGAGCAACTATGAGACTTGGTACTCTTATGATGTCTAACATTCTCTGTAACAACGTACAGTCTTCATAATACACAACATTAGTAAGAGCAGAATCTTAAACAAGAACCTGTTCAGATTTGAATTTCTTACAGTGTACAAAAATTCGAAGTCGGATTGTGACCAAGTATGAACTTCTTCTTCATATAAGAGATCAATTTTGCCAACCTGACGCTTGAGTTCCTAAAAATTTCCCAACAATTGCATTCAGTAATACATGAAATGAAGACAATTGCAACTTTGGACAATATAGGCTTACCTTTAGCGGATGGGTAGTAGTTCTGCATACAACTTCTTTCCTAATACCCGTATTTAGGCTCAACTGTATTCTCTCTCTCTTCGAAATTTTACCGGCTGGGAGTACATAGACTGGAAAACTAAATGGCAAATTCAGCAAGAAGTGACCCTCATTGTACACCAACGTTTGGGACCACCTAGCTTTCACCAAAAGCTTGGATCCTCCACCCACCTTTAACAACAAATAAACATATTTTCAATTCATGTGTGAAGGGATGCATAAAATAAACATATGCCTCATCTAACAGATATGTTAGTGTCAGACTCATATGTTGTTTACTTCAACGTCTTTTCATGGCTTATTGTACCTAAATGCATGATTGGTAAGTGCTACCATACCTTGTGACAATTTAGTAGTATATGTTTGGTCGCTTATTACTGTCATCCCTTTCTTATGTTTGTTACAGAAGATTTTAACCCTACAACACACACAAACGCACTCTGCCCAAAACGTTTTATGGAACGGAATTCCAGACCAGCACAACCTAATCGTTGGTTGAGTTGATTTTTCTTCTCTTGGAACCAACTTTCTCCTTGCACGAGTAAGGTTCTCTGAAAATAAATTTTCCTACATCCTGCTCATGAGTCCCAAACTGGGTGTTTTTTGTCGTTATTGTACACCTCAGCCAATAAAGTAAATATATATCAGTCAACAGAGAAGAGAGAAAATAAGAAAATGAAATTCTGGCTATTCTTCTATTTTTTTTCGTTCTTATTTATTCTTTCCCCATCACTTTTGGCCTTGATAGATCCTCTAAGCGTGCCATATTTCTTAAGTCATAGATACTGGGCTTGAGAGCACATTGGCATGAATAGCATTTTTCCTTGTGACCTAGCCCGCTGTGAGCGGCTTTTTTCCAGTGTCAAGCACACTGGGTAGAAACAGTTGCAACCCTTGCCTGCAAACTTTTCGGACATCCAAGGTCTCTAAACTCATAATTTGCAATTTGATAATTACGCAGTTACAGAATCGTGATAAAATGATTCTTTGCAAGATCCCTGATGTACTCAGGAAAAAAAGCAAGCAATGTTCACTCTGCATTCCATTTTCTTTTTCAATGTTATTTTTGCCCCACTATTCTCCCTATGCATTTGACTCTGGGTACCTTAACTATTCCTACGCATGTGACTTAATTTGTGCCATCTTAACTTGCATCAGCAGGATAAGAAGCAAGCAAAGATCCTCCAAAGCATCAAAAACATTAGAAATGAACAATGAAAAACCTTCGGAATCTTTAGGGTGAAAATATCAGGTTTTAGGAAGCCTCCATATTCACTTTTGACCAATCCATCCAGATCTGCTGCATCTGCCACTTTGACTAATCTTGTGTCATATGATCCACTGCTGGCCTCGATTTCGACACCTAGAACTGAACCCTGTTAGCCAAATCATGGTTTTCTTGAGAGCTCAAGACGAGAATTTTAAATCTTTGCCACAAAAAATAGAAGCAACTCCATGAGGTTATCAACATAGTCTAGGAATCATTCCTTACATGTGGAAAGATGCACACTGAACAACAAAAGGGCCCATCTGTACAGACGGGTTAGGGGTGGCCAAGATCAACAATTAGTCAGTTGGCATAATCTGAGTTCACATTCTCACTGGTACCTTTCTCAATCCTATATCCCAGTACAGGGCATAGCTATAGCTACAAGAACCCTGAAACTGAACGAAGAAGCCCTTCAAACCATAAAATCACAAAACCTGTCAAATAACTTTCAAGGTACAATAGGATTCTTCCTTATATTATCCATACTTATTGAGTCACTAATTCAATTCCTAGCATGCATACAAAATTAAGATTTATACCCAGTTTGACTAGCCCCAAAGACTTGAGTTTTATATGTACATCTAAATAAGCTGGGAATAAGGTTTCTAATTTTAACAGCTGAAAACCGAAAGGTTAGCCGCAGCAGGACATAGGCACCAGCTGCTGTTTTTAATTGGAGGTTCAGACATGCCACTTTATCACAGATGTCCACAAGCCTACGCCCACAAATTTGGTCAGATGTGCTAAATTTTTAATGTTCACAAGCAGGGACCACAATAAATCATTCCTTGCTTTATTAGTAATTTTTGATGGCAATGTCTACTGTGGTACTGCCCCACATACTCAGTGGAGAATCCCATAGACATTGATTAATTTAAAACCAAACTCAATCATTCCCCTAAAAGCAAACCACTTTCCGAAAATTTGCCTTGCTTTTATTCTACAACATAATACAGAGCCACAGAGAGGGCGGGAGGTAGCCAATTCTTTTCTGAAAATCTTAAAATTCAACCAATTTGCTATTTATATGTACACAGTCACAAACTACATGCCACGTGCATTTGACAATTCATATATTTCATATCACACTTAAACCTAAAATATCCACCAAATGGGTGAATGGGTGATCCAATGGCCTTACGCGTAGTTCCAGCTAAAGGCAGGGGACTCTAATTCTCATGTGCGCTCTTGCCTGGTCCAAAATGCAAAAAAAGAAGGGCCGGGCGGGGGTTTGAAGCAGAGCGCATGAAAAAAGAAAAACAATCTATATGAATAGCATGTTTTAAAGATGGAAACAGTATATCTCTGGGCCCAGCCCAACGCGCTATCATAAAACTGCGAGAAGCAGGCTTCTTAATTCCTTTTGTGGTGCAGGAGAGGGGCAAAGAGAAGCTTCCCAATTCTCACACAGAAGAAAGAAGAATCCAAGATATACAATATAGTTGAGCAGTGAGCACTATATTGCAGAAATGTGCAGCTAAGACTTAAAAGGGGCCGTGTCCATTTAGGCTGTTCATTTCTTTTGTTTTTGGTTCAAATAGTCAGCCCAGAAATAGATATCCATATTTTCCGACAAAGTAGGATCGAATAGTTTCTTTAGACAATGAACTTCTCAGCAATCAGCTAGCTATTTCAAAGAGAATAGAGACTAATTTCACACAATAACAAAACGCTAGGATCTGAACAGGCCGACACCGACAGTAAAGCAAAAATTGATCAAACAAATACATATCCCCAATTACATTCTAATCTCAAATTAGCTATCTATAAAATCTATCTTTCCCCAAAACCCCACTGAATCAGGTGCCGACAGAGGTTGGTGAGAGTATGAATCTCCACTGATATCTCATTGAATAATTGAGCAGGTATAGGACACTTTCTACTTACTGGCAAGAGAAATTAACTTAGTAGTGAGACAAGAAGCTTCCAGAACCACAAACAAAAACGCAAGCTAAACAAGACTACCTGTTCTCCCATGGGAATTGCAATTCGACAATCGCAGCTCTTATTCCCAGCAATACAATGCACGCGCCAGGTGCCGGTGACGGTGACGAAGGCCGTATCCAAGTAGCAATCAACATCGACCTCAATTTCGTGCATATGGAGCGGAATCAGCGCCGGAGGCTGGCACTTGCCAAGGACGTACGGCTGGTAGCTCGGAATGTCCGGATTATCCACTATCGAAGGGTTCGAAATCACAGCGTACACCATCGGAGCCGTCGGAAGATGATCCTTCGCCGGCGACTTCTCCATTACCGACGCCAGCTTCGGCGGCCTCATCGACGGCTCCTTCCCGTAGTATATCCGCTCCGAGAGCTTCAGGCCGAACTCCACTGACCTCCGGAACTCGTCCGCCATTGATGACTTCTCCGGCAAGGTTTCCGGCGACTGTCGCAAGCTGAATTCCCAGTAGAGAAAAAGTTTGACAGGAAA
>NCQT01113060.1:14751-29243 GCA_002740465.1 Stenocereus thurberi
AACTCACCTTATTAAAAGGACTGTTCTGAGGTGGAGGGCTACTGAACTCACATTGAAAGGGTAGTTTAGCCTTCTTTTATTGCTTAACCTTGTGAGCAAGGACACAATATCATCAAAGGTGGTGTGATGCTGTAGTTCAACCAGGTTACCATGCTTAGGATCAAGTCCCCCTAAGTATCTAACTATAGTCTATCCTTCTGGCTCCTGAATATCACATTTGGTCATACATTTCTCAAACTCACGTGTGTGTCCTTCAACATTGAGGCTAGCTTGTGTAAGATTATGGAAATGAGAGTAGCTAACTTGAATGTAAGTGGATGGAAGAAACTGTGACTTTAGCTTTACTTTCATCTTGTCCCACGTTCTGATCATACTTTTCCTACTTTGAACCCTCTTTGCACATGGGTTAGTCCACCATATAGAAGCGTACTTCCTTAGCCTAAGGGCCACTAGCTTTACTTTCTTATGATCAGGCATATCCTTGTATTCAAAAACTCTCTCCACCGTATATATCCATTCAAGGAACTCATTTGGTTCCAACTTGCCTTCAAATTCTGGAATCTCAACTCTAAAATCATTAGAGTTGGCTTGAAATCTTGGCTCCATTCTTACCCTCTTTACCGGTTCATCCTCACTAGATGAACTCGATTGCTAGCTTCTTCTTCACCTCTAGGATCAAACTAGGTTGGTTCTTATAGATCTTCTATTTTTGTTTCAAGAAAGTACCTAAATTTTAGTTCTTGATTAGAACTCTTATGTTCATAATTTGCAACAGTAATCTCGTGATTACTCTTCAAGACAGCATTAAGTTTCTCATCCAAGCTCAAACTAACACTCATTATGCGCTCGGGCTGTACTTGATCACCACTCTTGGATAAAGGAATCACCACCAAGATCAAAGTTAGGGCCCCTAAGCTTGATTAAGATGTAGAAATCACCACTTAAATAAGTTTAGGACTGTACTTGATCAACACTCTAACCGGCCGGAATCAGAGATAAGCAAGTTTAGTTTTGTTTTTAAGGAGCAAAGCTCTATTTTCTCTCTTTCAATATACAAAATCTGATTACAAAAGTGTAGGATACAAAGCCTTATAGCCGAGCATGCAAGCACACAAGCAACCAGGCCTAAGGAGTGAGGTTTCTTCAAGATTGGGAAATCTCCTAATCTAGTTAGTTCATGAGTGATGCTAACGAATGAGTTACTAACTTGTTTCTAGGCTTAATCTTTGTTAATTACAACCATTGAACCTATTTAATCATAAGGATTAAAGTTAAGCTAGATACTAGGAATGTAATAGGCAAAAAGGTAGTTGGTCATGTGTGAGAGAAAAGAAGAAAGCTGTTTGTTCCTGGTCGTACTTTATGGCTGGCTAACGATGATGTTTCTGCCTTTCTCTCCTTGCTCCCCATTGGATCTTCATAACGTTGCTTCATGATTGTGTCTGATAGCCTTTTAACTTCTCAATCATGCTACTAGACATGGATGGGATGCTTGGAATGACATTAACCACCAAGTGCACCAATTAGGTGCAACCAGGCAGTAGATGACAGAATACAGGCTGTGCTTTGATGCCACATTTCTCAAGCCAAACATGGGCATGATTTAGATTGCCACATATATTTAGAATGTCTGGGATTTCTTGTAACTCCCTCAAGTGGAATCAGATGTTTTGCAATTGATTTGCCTATCCAAAAGATCAAAATACTCAGACTGGTCCAAACTGGGTTCCAGCCTACACCGTTTGGAAAATTGATCTACTTCTTTATCTTTCACTTGACTTAACCTAAATTTCTCAATTGGACCAGGAAGCTAACATCTTGAAGACCCGAGAAACGTAAAAAATTGGAACATAAACCTCTTGCAGGCCTAAGTAATTAAGAACACAAAATCGGGTTTAAAATCTACATTATACCTAGTAGCTTTCGCTTGCGCCCTTAGCATAATGTCAGCCATCCTGTGAAGTTGTGACCTTATTCTTGGACTAGCTGGACTTGTATGATCATGGTCAATGCCTTGGCTTGGTAGGGCTCCATCAACTAATGTAGTCTATTTGCAAGCTTATATGACTTTTGACGAAGTTTGTGTGCTTGCTCATATGGTAGAGCAACAAAACAAATCAGAACAACCCCTTAAACCTCAAAACCCCAAGCCTTTTACCTAAAACCAACCCTTTAACAAGGGGAGTCCTAATCCCATTTCTATGCCCTAAAATCCATCCCCTTCCTTTATACAAAGAACCCAAACTCCATAAAAGAGACAAACCCCTCAAATTAGACCCAATCCTGCCCATATGGCCAATAGGAGATGCTTTAAATGCCAAGGTCTAGGGCACATTGCCTTAGACTGTCCAAACCGCAAGGTAATCACCTTAGCCGAATGGGCAACTATAAAGGAGGTGTTTGAAGAGGAAGAAAAGGAGGACAATTCTAAGGGTGACCTTGATGAAACTCAAGAGGAGATGGTGGAGGAGGTTAATAAAGGAAAAATGTTGGCTTGAAAAGAGTTTTGAGCGGCCAAAAGGGAGCTAAGGATGAGCAAAGGGAGAACATCTTCCACTTCCATTGTATGATTCAAGGGAAGGTATGTTCGGTTATCATAGATGGAGGGAGCTGTTCAAATGTAGTTTCTCTTAACATGATTGAGAAACTAGGATTGCAAACCATGACTCATCCACGCCCTTACAACATCCAATGGCTGAATCAAAGCAAGGGTATCTAAGTGAACTCTTGGCGCCTAGTTTCTTCCTCCATTGGAAACAACTATCAAGATGAACTTTGGTATTCCCATGGATGTATGTCATATCCTTTTGGGAAGACCATGGTTGTATGACCCTAAGGTAATGCATAATGGTTTCTTGAATACATACTCCTTCACCAAGGATGGCAAGAAGATTACCCAATCCCCTTTGTCCCTATCTAAACTTTACCAATATAAGCTTCAAACAAAACCAAAGCAATTTGATTTGTTTCTTACTTTTAGTGAGCCATTATTAAAGGCCTTTCACCATGAATTCAAGGCCTTTAAAGAATGGATGTTGAATATCCAAGATGAACCAGAATCCCCTTTACCCTCTCACCCCGTAGCCAAAGCACTCATACATCAATTCTATTATTTATTTCTTTAGGAGATACCTATGATTTTGCCTCCCAAAAGAGACGTCTAACACCACATTGATCTCATTCCGGGCTCTATCCTCCTAAAGATGCCATCTTACAGAATGAATCCCTAGGAAACCATGCAGATTCAAAGGTAAATTGAGGAACTAATGTGATGTATCTTGAAGGGAATAAATTAAAATTCAATATAGAATTCAAGTACTCACAGTTTAGTAAACGGAATTCTACTTAAGCTTAAGCAAACCCGTGGGATAATCAATGGAGAATGATAGTTCTAAACCTTTGTTTGGATATAGAAACAACACGAAACCCTAGTTTAGGGTCCCTAAACTTTGATTAAGCAATAGAAACACCACTTAAACAAAGATTAGGACTTACTTGACCACCATCTTAATCGATTAAATTATGGATAAGCACGTGAAGTGTTTCGAGTGTTCAAATGCTAAATGCTCTCAAACTGATTTTTCATTCAATTGAGTAATAAAAAGCAAATGGCTGTGACTTACATCCTTACAACAAGCCTAGCTAGCACTTAAGCAAGCAAGCTAGCTGCTAAGGTTTCCTTCCTAAGGAGGAAACGTGTTAACTTAAGCAAATCCTCACGGTTAGCACTAAACAGAATACTAAATCACTTAGCTTAATCTAATTATAATGAAAATGGAAAGGAAAGCAAGATAAATTAAGTTTACAACCTTGATTACATGTTATTAAGCCTAATACAATCAGAATACTAGGACAAGAAAAAGAAAGCAGTCGTAAAGTGATGATGCTTTTCGGCTAGCCAATCCGAGCAAGGAGACATCTTCTCCTTCCATTTGCTTCTCATTGGTTCCTCTTCCTAAAATGCTGAACCTTGCAGCTTTTGATTGTGTTTCCACACATCTTGAAGAGTGTGTGAAACTAGTAAGTAAGCAGACAGCAAAGGAAACCCACGGATGAAGGAAAAAAGCCGAGCTACTGCAAACTGCGCTTTAGGAGCAAAATTTACCTAGTTTTCTGATTTCATTAAACCCAACCAAATGTGGTCATGATTTTGATTTTAGGCCTTGGGGGAGAACCTTAAGGTGTGTGCAAACCCCCTATAAAGAAATCAAGGTAAAATCATATTTAACTAGAAAAATTGCACTAATACATTTAACCGTGCAGTTTTGGACCAAAACTATCAGGTTGGACAAAATGCCTTGATCTCTTAACTTCGGTTGTGCATGATTAGAATTTAACGCTTGGAGCTGAAAGTACACATCATGAGGAATCCAAAAATTTTAAAATATCAGACTTAAGCCACAATGTAGCTTAAGAATTGAGATGAACAAAACCGAGCACATTCTAGCTATACAACCCGGTTACTTTAATTTGGGTCTTCTCCACAATCTGAGCCATTGCTTGAACTTTGGAGTTTGCAAAGGACCTTGTTGAACTTGTTGGACCTTCTTCCTTGTCTTCGTTAGGGGGGTACTTGATCATCCTCCCCTTGTTGAGAAGATTGGATCCTCAAATCAGCAAGGTAATCATTGGCTTAGTAAGCACTCAAATTAGCTGCATTGAATGTGGCTGAAACTCCATAGTCCCCTGGCAAATCAACCTTATAAGCATTGTCATTTATACATTCAACTAACTCAAATGGACGATTATCCCTTGGCATTAGCTTGTTCTTCCTTTTGGAAGGAAATCTCTCCTTCCGTAGGTGAATCCACACGAGGTCTCCAGGTTAAAACACCAGCTTCTTCCTATGCTTGTTGGCTTAAGCTTGATAAGATGCATTGGCCTTCTCTGTTCTACTCCTTACCAACTCTTGAATCTTCTGGATTTCTTCCACCCTTAAAGTTTTATCCGGACTTAGCTTTTGATTTAATGGTCGTGGTGTGAGATTAAGTGGACTAATAGGATCAATCCTATAGACCACCTTGAATGGTGATAGACCAGTAGCCTTGCTGGGAGCCCTGTTATAAGCAAACTCTACATAGGATAAAATCAAATCCCAAGCCTTGGAATGAGGTTTAATCAATGCCCTTAGAAGTGTTCTTAAGGTTCGATTAGTAACCTCAGTTTGCCCATCAGTTTGTGGATGATAAGTAGTACTATACTGGAGTTTAGTAACTAACTTCTTCCACAATGTAATCTAGAAATGGCTTAGAAACTTAGTATCCCTGTTAGAAACAATGGACCTAGGAGTACCATGTAATCTTGCCACTTCCCCGAAGTACAACTTAGTAATATATGTAGCATCATTAGTCCTATTGCATGGAATGAAATAAGACATTTTAGAAAACCTTTCTACCACAACAAGGATAGTATCCTGATTCCTTTAGGTCTTAGGCATCCCAAGAATGAAGTCCATACTGACATCAACCCAAGGTGTAGTAGGAATACGTAAAGGTGTGTGTAGGTCGTGGGATAAGGAGCGACTTTTAGCCACTTGGCAAGTCCCACACCTCTTCGGAATGTCTTGAACTTCTTTCTCCATGGCTGGCCAGTACTACTGCTCCCTTAGCATAGTGAGTGTCTTGTTCTCTCCATGGTGACCAGCTAGAGAACCTCTATGAAGCTCCCTGATTAGAAGTTCCCTTGTGCTACACTTTGGTACACACAGCCATGTAACCTTGAATGGAAATCCCTACTGAATCAAAAAGTCTCCTTTGGGGTGCTTGGAACAATCAACATATAAATCCCCAAAGTCTTCATCCTGAACATACAAAGCTTTTAGATGCTCAAAACCAGTACACAAGCATCTAATTGAAACAAAAGAAGATGCCTTTGTGATAGAGCATCTTCACCTTGATTGAGTTTTCCAGACTTGAGCTTGATTGTAAAGTGATATAATTGGAGAAACTCAACCCACTTGGATGTCGTGAGTTCAACTTATGTTGGCCTTGAATGTACTTCGAAGCCTCATGGTCAGAATGTCAGATAAACTCACTTGCAATTAGATAATGATTCCAATGCTCTAAACACCTCACAATGGCATAAAACTCCTTATCATAGGTGAAGTATTTTCTTCTTCAATCCAAAGCTTCTCACTAGAGAAGGCTAGAGGTTTACCTTCATGAGTAAGAACATTATCTATGCCTACTCCAAAGGCATCACATTCAATGTCAAATACTTTGCTAAAGCAAGGCAAGGACAGAACCAATGCTTGAGTAAGTCTTGTCTTGATTTCTTCAAAGGCAGATTGAGCTTTTTGTGTCCACACAAATGATGTACCTTTGAGAACTTCAGTCTTGGGAGCTATAATGGTACAAAAACCATGAATGAATCCCCTGTAGAATGAAAGTAACCCATGGAAAGCTCGGACATCATGAATACTCCTTCGAACTGGCTATGACCGAATTGCTTTAATCTTGCTCTCATCTGCTTTTATGCTATCTCCAGTGACTATATAACCCAGAAATGTAACTTTAGGAGTAAAGAAAGTACATTTCTTAAGGTTACCAAATAGCTTTTCATATTCCAGAACAAGCATTACTTGAGTTAAGTGATCTTGATGTTCATGCTCATCCTTAGAATACACCAAAATATCATCAAAGTATACTACCACAAACTCCACTATACACGACCTGAGCACTTGGTTCATCAACCTCATGAAAGTATTAGGTGCATTGGAAAGACGAAAGGGCATTACCAACCATTCATAAAGCTGTTCTTTAGTCTTGAATGCTGTCTTCCACTCGTCACCTTCTATAATCCTGATTTGAGAGTAACCACTTCGAAGATCAATCTTGGAGAACACTTTAGAGCTATATAAATCATCCAGCATATCTTCAAGTCTAGGTATAGGATACCTATACTTGATTGTGATCTTGTTTGTGGCCCTACTATCTACACACATTCTCATTCGACTACCCCTTTCGGGCACCAAAAGAGCTGGAATAGCACAATGACTTAAAGATTCACGGATTAAGCCTTTAGTCTTCAACACTTCAACTTGTCTTTGTATCTCCATGGTGTCTTTGGATTCATCCCATAAGCAGGCTTGTTTAGTAGGATGGAACTTGGAATAAGATTAATGTGGTGTTGAATGTCCCTTTTAGGAGAGGCAAACCCATAGGTATCTCCTCAGGAAACAAATGATAGAAATTTTGGATGAGTGCATCGGCTACGAGGTGAGTGGGTAATGGACTTATTGGTTCATCTTGAATGCTTAATATCCACTCCTTAAAAGCTTCAAACTCATGTTGGGAAGCCTTTAGTATTGGTTCACTCACAGACAAAAGCAAATCAGCTTGGCTGCATTATTATTTTTTTTTTACGCTTGATTTCATGGAGTTTAGATGGGGATAAAGGAGCTAGGGTAATCTTCTTGCCATCCTTGGTGAAAGAGTAGGTATTTTCGTAAACATTATGCATAACATTATGATCATACAGCCATGGTCTTCCTCAAAGGATGTGACAAGCATCCATAGGGATAACATCACACCATAACTCATCTTAATAGTTCTTTCCAACAGAGAAAGAAATTAAACACCAAGAGTTCACCTGAATTGCCTTGCATTGATTCAACCACTAGATGTTTTATGGATGTGGATAAGTCATTGTTTGCAATCCTGGTTTCTCAATCATGCTTAGAGAAACCACATTTTGCACAACTGCCTCCATCAATGATCAATATAATATCTTCCCTTGGACAGTACAACGGGTATGGAATATGTTCTCTCATTGTTCATCTTTTACTCCCTTTTGATTGCTTAGAACTTTTCTCCAAACTAAGAGTTCTCCTTCATCAACTTTTCCACGACCTCCTCTTGAGTTTCCTCAAGATCATGCTCACTTTCATCTTTAATTTCTTCCTCTTCAAAGACCTCCTTCATAGCTGACCATTTGGATAAGGTAATCACCTTTTGGTTTTGACAGTCTGAGGCTATATGCCCAAGTCCTTAACATTTGAAACACCTCCTATTTCTCATACTATTGGGATTAGGCGTATTTTAAGGAGTTTGGGTCTTTGTTGGTGCTGGGGTTCTTTGTGGAAAGGAAGGGGATGGATTTTGTGGCTCGGAGATGGGATTGCAACTCCCCTTGTTAAAAGGTTGGTTTCGGGTGTAAGGTTTCTAGTTTTGGGGTTTAAAGAGCCGCCTTGCCTTCTTTTGCTGCTCTACCTTATGTGCCAGCACACAAACATCATCAAAGGATGTATAAGCTTGCAATTCTACCACATTAGAGTGCATAGGATCAAGACCTCTGAAGTATCTAACTATGGTTTGCTCTTCGGGTTCTTGGATATCACACTTGATTAAAAGCTTCTCAAACTCAAGTGCATACTCTTCAACACTCATACTGCCTTAAGTGAGGTAATGGAGTTGAGAATAACAATCTTGCACGTAGGTAGGAGGAAGAAATCTAGCCTCAAGCTTAGATTTCATCTTTTCCTACGAATAGATTCTAGGCTTTCTTTCTCTAGCCTGTTTAGCACTTAAGTTTGTCCACTATAAAGATGCATGCTTTCTAAGTCTTAAGGCCACTAACGTGACCTTCGTATCTTAAGGAACATCTTTATATGCAAAAATCCTCTCAACAGTATGCAACGAATCGGGAAATTATTTACGATCAAGCTTACCTTCAAATTCAGGAACTTCAATTTTAAAATCGTTGGTACTTGCTTGCATCTGAGGTTCTGCCCTTGCCATTCTAATTGGTTCATCCTCACCAGATGAATCAACTTCATGAGTAAAAACTTGTTCTTGCCTTCTTGGTTCGGATTGAAAAGTTTCTTCATTCATTTTCTGCTTTTGCTTCAAAACTGTGCGAAGCTGCCTTCTTAGATACTCATTTTGTGCTTGAGTTTCTTGGTTTCATTGAGTATCCTCTTGAATCTTCTTAGCCAGCAACTCATTCTACCCCATTAAGCTTTAAACTTCTCTTCCAAAGTCATGCTTATAGAACTCATGTTGTTCACGACTTGTTCGAACTCAAACTAGAACTGTGATTGGGAATGGATGAATGAACGAATTCTGGAAGGGGATGGACATACCAGACCAAGGAAAAACTTAAGCTATGATACCAAATATGATGTATCTTGAAGGAAATAAATGAAAACTCAATCTAGAATTCTAGTACTCACGGTTTAGTAAACTGAATTCTAGTTAAGCTNNNGCAAACCCGTGAGATAATCAATGGAGTATGATAGTTCTAACCCCTTGTTTGGATATAACAACACCACCAAACTCTAGTTTAGGGTCCCTAAACTTTGATTAAGATACAAAAACACCACCTAACCACTTACTTGATCACCACCTTAATCGACCAAATTAAGGATAAGCAAGTAAAGTGTTTTGAGTGTACGACAGCTAAATGCTCTCATACTGAATTTTCATTCAAGTGAGTAATGAAATGCAAATGGCCGTGACTTACATCCTTAAGACAAGACTAGCTAGCACCTAATCAAGCAAGCTAGCTGCTGAGGTTTCCTTCCTAAGGAGTAGACGTGGTAACTTAAGCAAATCCTCACGGTAAGCACTAAACAAAATACTAACTCCCTTAGCTTAATCTAATTACAATCAAAATGAAAAGGAAAGGAATACAAATGATGTTTACAACCTTAATTACCTGTTATTAAGCTTAATACATTCAGAATACTAGGAACAGAAAAAGAAAGCAGCTGTAAAGTGATGTTGCTTTTCGGCTAGCTAATCCGCGCAAAGAGACATCTTCTCCTTCCTTTTGCTTCTCATTTGTTCCTCTTCCCAAAATGCTGAACCTTATAGCTTCTGATTGTGTTTCTACACATCTTGAAGAGTGTTTGAAGCTAGCAATAAGCAAATAGCAAAGGAAACTGACGGATGAAGGAAAAAACCTGAGCTGTTGTAAACCGAGTTTTAGGAGCAAAATTTACCCGATTTTCTGATTTTTTAAAACCCAATCAAAAGTGTTCATGATTCAGATTTCAGGCCATGGGGAGAAACCTTAGGGTGTGTACAACCCCTCTACAGAGAAATCAAGGTTAAATCATGTTTATGTAGAAGAATTCCGCTAAAACTTTTAACCATGCAGTTTTGGACCAAAACTGGTAGGTTTGATAAAATGCCTTGATCTCTAAACTTTGGTTGTGCATCATTGAAATTTAATGCTTCAAGCTTAAAGTAGACATCATAAGGAATCAAAAAATGAAAAAATATCAAACTTAGGCCACAATATAGCTTAAGCAATGAGATGAACAAAACCGGGCACATTCTGGCCGTACAACCTGGTTACATCAGTTTGGCTCTTCTCCACAATCTGAGCCATTGCTTGGACTTTGGAGTTTGAAAAATACCTTGCTGGACTTGTTGGGCCTTTTTCCTTATCTTGGTAGTCATAATGTCCAAGGGCTGGATCCGTAAGTCCTTTAGTTCGTATGCTGTGCCTGCCCTTTTAGTTCCCAAAAAGAATGGAGAAATGCATATGGGTGTGGATATCAGGGCCATTAACAAGATCATAATCAAGTATAGGTATCCCATAGCTAGAATTGAGGACATGCTGGATGAATTACGTGGCTCTCAAGTGTTCTCTAAGATTGATCTTTGAAGTGGTTACTACTAGATTTGCACTAGAGAAGGTGCAAATGGAAGACGACCTTTAAGACTAAAAGACGGCTTTATGAATGGTTGGGTATGCCCTTTGGTGTTTTAGATGCTCCTAGTATACTCATGAGATTAACGAATCAAGTATTTAGGCTGTGCATTTGCAAGTTTGTGGTAGTTTACTTTAATGATCTCCTAATTTACTCCAATAATGAGCTAGAGCATCAAGATCGTCTCACTCAAGTTTTGCTTGTTCTAGAGCATAAGAGACTGTTCGGTAACGCTAAGGAATGTGCCTTTTTCAATCATGAGTAACATTCTTAGGTTATATTGTTACTGGAGATGGCATTAAGGCAGATGAAAGCAACATTAAGGCCATTTGATCTTGGCCTATTCCTCACTGTATTCATGATGTACGAAGCTTCTATGTGCTTGCATCTTTCTACATAAGGTTTATGAGGAACTTTAGCATAATAATGGCTTTCATGATTAAGGTTATTAAGGGTACATCATTTAGTTGGACCCCAAAAGCCCAATCTGTCTTTAAAGAAGTCAAGACAAAAATTAACTTAAGCACCTGTTCCAAATTTACCATACTTTGAGATAGTGTTTGAGATTGAATGTGATGCCTTTGGAGTTGGTATAGGTGGCGTTCTTACTCAAGAAGGTAAACCTTTAGCCTTCTTTGTGAGAAACTATGTGATTCAAGAAGAAAGTATTCCACCCGTAACAAAGAGTTCTATGATTTGTAAGATGCTTAGAGCATTGGAGTCATTATCTAATTGCAAGTGATTTTATTTTACATTTTGATTATGAGGCCTTAAACTGTATTCAAGGCCAACACAAATTAAACTCACGTTATGCTAAGTGGGTTGAGTACCTCCAATCATTTCATTTCATAATCAAGCATAAATCTGGAAAACTCAGCCAAGGAGTCGATGCTCTATCCTAGAGGTATCTACTTTTATTTCAATTACATGCTTGCATTCTTGGTTTTGTGCATCTAAAAGGTTTGCATGCTGATGATGAAGGCCTTTGGAAGTTTTATTCTGAGTGCGAAAAGCACCCCAAGCTAGATTTCTTAGTCTAAGAAGGCTTTCTATTTAAGGGTACTTAGCTGTGTATCCCTAAGTGTAGCACCCGTTGATGGAGTCCCCTCTAGCTAAGACAAAGAAGAAGGTTTAACAAGTATAACAAGGTCTAATGTAAGCTCCAAGGTCCATGCAATAACTCACATTATGCAAATGAGTCAAGAAGGTACTTCTGGGTTACACGGCCAGAATGTACCTGGTTTTGTTCATCTGATTTCTTAAGGAACATTGTAGCTTAAGTTCAATATTTTTGCATTCTTGGGTTCCTTTGGGTGTTAACGTTCAGGTCCAAGCAATTAAAGTCAACCATGCTCAATCGAAGTGGAGAAATCAAGCCAATTTATCAAGCCTACCAATTTTGGTCTGAAACCACATGGTAAAATGTTTCAGTGGAATGCTCCCACTTAAACATATCATAACCTTGATTTCATTACTTGAAGGGTTTGTACACACCATAAAGTATCTCCCTATGGCCTAAAATTAAAATCATGCTCAGTTTTAATTGGCTGAAAGGAGGGCAGAAAACCGAGCAAAATATGGCTTCTAGAACCTGATTAAGTAGTTACGTGTTTTATCTCCTTCAAAGCATTCGCTCAGCTGCATTCTTTCCTATTTTCTTAAATAATCAATCAAGACAATGAAGAACATCATCATTTACTACAACAGTCAGTTTTGGAAAGAGCAACCAATGGGAAAGGACGAGAAGAAAAGCACCATGCATTCGGATTGGCCAACCGAGAAGGAGAAGTGCTTTATGGCTACTTTTTCTCCACATTTCTCTAATAAAGNNNGTGTATTAAGCTAATTAAATGTATTACTACTAAGTATGATCATTGGTTTTGCTTTCCTTAATGATCAGAATGTAATTAGCTTAAGTTAATCAAGCCTTATAACAAGATTAGCATTAAGTGCTAGCTAAGCAGCATTATAGCTTTCCTTCATGGAGAGGAAACCTCCTTAGCTGGTTTTTGCTGCCTTAGGCCAAGTGTGTAAGGCCCTGATGCTCATTTTGTAAAACATAACTTTGAATATCAATTGAAATCTGATTTGAGACAACTGCTTTTGTTTCTGAATATCAATTGAAATCTGATTTGAGACAACTGCTTTTGTTTCTCTTAAACACTAAACTTGCTTATCTCTAACTAGTTCGGTAAGAGTGGCATTCAAGTGTAGTCTTAAACTTGATTAAGTGGTGTTTGTTTATCTTAATTATAGTTTAGGGGCCCTAAGCTTGATCTTGGTGTTGTTTCTATGTCCAAGTTTCATGTTTAGAACAATACTTTAACTCATTCTCATATTCGGATTTCATTGAGTTCAGGTAGAGAGCCACGCATTCTAAGCTTGTTTCCTTGCAATCCTTTGAGTGTGAGTTTATTCTTTTGAGCTTTACATCATATTTGTTATTAGAGCTAAGTTTCTCCTTGGCCTAGCATTCCCTCTGCCTTTCCAGATTCGTTTCCCCTCTCAAATTCAAACACATGTCTTGTTCTAGCTTAAACACATACCCGGTTTCAAGATGAGTACTAGTACAAGTTTGGATGAGAAGTTTGAGGCAGTGATGAAGAATTACCAATCACTTGCTGCCCAAAATGAATTGCTAATGATAAAAATCAATGGAAGAGCTCAATATCACCAATAACTCCAAGTACACAATGAATACTTAAGAAAACAACTTGGAGCCGTTTTGAAGCAAAAGCAAAAGATGAATAAAGAGCCTCTCTAATATAACCCTAGAAGATAAGAACAAGTCCTTAGCCATAATACAAATTCATCTGGTGAGCATGAACCCTTGAGAATGGCTAGACTAGAACTAAGGATTCAAGCTAACTCCAATGATTTCAATGTTGAAATCCCGGAATTCAAAGGCAAGCTTGATCCTAAAGAATTGGATCGATTACATACAGTTGAGCATATTTTTGAGTACAAAGATGTTCCTAGAGACAAGAACGTAAAAGTGATGGCTTTAAGGCTCAGAAAATATGTATCGGGTGGGCAAACTTGTGTGCTAAATGAGTTAGATAAAGAAAGACAAGAATCCAAACATGGGAGAAGATGAAATCTAAGCTTAAGGCTCGATCTCTACCTCCAACCTATGTCCAAGATTATTATTCTCAACTCCACAACTTAACACAAGGAAACTTGAATGTGGAAGAGTATACATGTAAGTTTAAGAAGCTTACAATCAAGTGTGATCTCTAAGAGCCCGAAGAGCAAACCATTGTTAGATACTTAAGAGGCCTTGATGCTAGGTATGCCAATGTGGTTGATTTACAAGCTTATACTACTTTTGTTGAAGTGTGTGTACTTGCTCACAAAGTTAAGCAATAAAAGAAAGCAAGACATCCCCAAAAACCTCAAAACCTCAAAACCCCAAATCCTTTACTCGGAACCAACCCCTTAATAAGGGGAGTTCTAATCCCATTTCTAAGCCCCCCAAATCCATCCCCTTCCTTTCCACAAAGAATCCAAGCTCCACAAAACATCCAAGCCCCTCAAAATAGACCCAATCCTAACCCCATGAGCAATAGCAGGTGGTTTCAGTGCTAAAGATTGGGTGTATTGCTTCAGACTGGCCCACCGCAAGGTTATTGCAGTAGCTGAATGGGCAGCCATGAAGGAGGACTTTAAGGAGGAAGAAAAGGACGACGATTTTGAGGATAACCCTAAGGAAACTCAAGAGGGCATAGTGGAAGAGGCTGATGAAGGAGAGATGTTAGTTTTGAGAAGAGTTTTGAGTGGCCAGAAGGGAGCAAAGGACGAGCAAAGAGAGAACATCTCCCNNNNCTGTTGT
>NCQT01113082.1:11921-22378 GCA_002740465.1 Stenocereus thurberi
CGTTTCTCTCAATTCTCCTCTCTTGTTCTTTATTATTTTAGGGTTTGTTATGGTTATTTAATTGAATGTTGTGGTCGTTCTTGAAAAGATGATTCTAGGCTAAATCCCCAAACTTAGGTTGAGATTAATGCCGACTATGTGTTGTTGAATTATGGATTAGCCCCAACCCTTACTTTCCTCTTGGTTGTTTGTGATTTCTACTATGCATGTCACATGCTCGATGAATTGCTTGAAAGAGCATTAATTCATCCATTTTTAGTAGGCTTTAGGGGAACGCTGAGAGATGAGACCTTCAGTTAGTGTGACTTAGTAGACAATTAAAGTTTTAATATGAAAATAATTAAGATTCTAATCGGGATTCGAGATTGTAAATCATGTAATCCGTCGACTTTTAGTCCCATGAGAATAGGTGACTATAGCTGTAGAACTAGTCTTCGACCCTTGAGAGAGGGAGGAGATGGGCTTAACTGGTGATCTATCCACTTGTAATGCATGCTTGGGTTTGTTCGGCGGGGTTAATAATTGATTCACTAGCATAGTCGTGCTGTTAATTCCAACCTAGGTGCTTCTCATTCTGCTGTTTATTTCACTACTTAGTCGTTGGAATTTTCCTTAGTTTAATTATCAATCAACAATTGTGGTTGCCTAGATTGAGTGTTCTAATTAGTTCTAGTAGTTGGAACCAAGTTTCCTGAGGAATACGACCTATACGTGTGCTAGCTAAAGCTATACCGTGCACTTGTAGTATAAATTATAACTGAACAAGATGCAACATTGATAGTGCTAAGTGGATGATAAAGAAAGAATGATGAATTTATTTCTCAAAAAAAGTTTGCTGTCAACTTTGAAATTTAGGGAACTGGTTTATATACTAATAACACCTGATTCTCTTTAGCCAATACTATAATTTTCCTTGTCTGATCTATTTCGGTGTGACGAGATCATCAATTGAATAAGCGATGTATATGCTTAAGATATAACATACAAGTGTAGAGGTCATACATAGGTAGACCACGTTTTGTATTCTTCATATGGACCACTACTTTGCCACTTGCCAGTGTAATACTTATTACACCCAAGCCAGCTTTAATTAATGCATTTTAGTTGTTAAAAATTTGTAAAGATTTCTTCTGTACTTGATGTCATAACAGACTAAAGAAATAAAATGACGCCAATGATAATCGAGAATGCCATTTTCAAAAGAAAATGACATTACCATCATGGGTAATCCATAACCATAGCTAGGCAGACTGCAAACTACAAAATGTAACAAACTGCACACTACAAATATGTGCCTACGAAATTCAATTGATGGCCGAGGTATGCCTCAGTTCCAATCTCCCAAAAATGTTCGCATAGGCTCTATGCCTGGCATAGTGGTGGAGAAAATTACAGGGAGATATAGGCAAGTGAGCACTAGGAAAAAGGAGTGCCTTGTGCAAAAATAGAAGGGAAGAACTCATTATTTGAATAGCATATTTATTATTGGAAAGGTTTGTGATGTACAACAAAGGGAAAAGTGACTCGATACAAATCAAAATACATTTAACAGGGTCGAGTTATTTAAGTCCACATCCTATCAGTTATAGTCCTCCTACAGCAAGCAGGGGAATTGTCGAGAAGCAAATTTACCATTAAATCCCCTTATTTTAGAGATGAAAAATGGAAAGTAGATAAAGTTCAAAGGCCTAACCTGCTTTACCCAACATTGATCCAAATTGTGAATGGTCATCCAAAATTCACGTTTGCAATTGTCTACGCGGCAAATAAGAAGGTAAATTTAATACCATGATGCGTAAAGAATGTGTAAACCATACTTCAGTTGAGCACATGACACAATTTGATTAAAACGAATTTGTCAAAATTATCAAACAATTGCAATCAAGGTTTTACTTGCATTACATAGAAAATGATTCTGGCTTACACTTAATACCAAATGGCCAAAGTTAATGTTACTGCTGCTAATACACAAAGTTAATCCCTTCCTCTCGGCTGTCACTTTAAAAAGTAATTTATTGCTTAAACTTTGTCAAATTACTTAAGAAAGAAGCATAATTCCATTTTCGCCTACCTTATATTGATATATGAAATGCGAACCTTCATTTCATAGTTATTATATTCTTGGATTATTTCGAATATGTAGGATGTCAAGGGCAGACAACCAAATCGAATGATGCATTTACAATGTAATATCAAAACAAATACCGAAAATTCTTTTAGCGGTATGTTATTATTAAACAATATTGCAAGTAAATAATGACATCATCATATGTTGAGCTGTCATTTATATTGTGAAGTAGAAAAACAAAGTATAGATGGAAAACGAATTTTACACCTTCCAATCTGGCACACATAGAGAACCAGCATGTATATCTTCAACATATTGAAGGGAACAGGAAAGGGAAAGCAATGGTTTACATCCTTACCTCCATTGTTGTATATAATATAGGGATTGAAAGAAGCGAAAGGCGGCAACAGAATGCGTTTAGAAGTGTTTTATGATATAGTGAAACAATGTGGCGGAATGCTTCTAAGTAGAATGAGAGGTACCATTGCATGATGTAAGACTCAGGTGTGCCTGAGTTGTAAATGTCTGTAATGCTTTCGTATTGAAAATCAATGCGTATCCTTAGCTGCTTTACGAAAGAAGCAAAATAAATGGAAAGCATATCAGAATGTGATCTTTATTTTGTAAAATTTCGCAACAAATAACAACATTTGAAAGTCGATTAAAACCTTTGGTTCACCATTTACCAATACAGTGCTCCCAAACCTAAAGTTTGTTCTCATTGACGTCCTTTAGACTTGTCAAATGTCTTAAAATTTCATCAGTACATAACAATCACAAGAAACACAGAGGGAAACACCATTTGTGTGAAGAATAGGATAACATTAATGTTTTTGGGAAGGGATGTATCATTGAATGCTACTATTTCGAATAAGTTAGTTCGTCCCCACAACTTGCTTTCAGTCAGTGGTGTATACATTAATTGAATGAATGGAGTGACGGGAGGAAAAGTTTTAAGAGCCAACGTAATTGATTAAAATATCAAACCAAGTTCAAAAACTATATCATAGATTTTATGTTTTCTATTACCTCCTAGGTGGACAAGAAAGAGAAATATCATACTAACATGGAACAAAAAGAATGCGAAAGGCAAAAGCAAGCTGACCATAATGTAACCTAGAATAGGCTAACCTTTGAATGCAACACAGAATCTCTACCAAAATCTTTGGGAATTGCATTGCGAATGATTTTAGTTTACCTCTAACAACAAGTGGTCGAAGTGGTATTACTATTTTTACACAAGTTAATGTGTGCATCTCAGCTCTTGATTTCTTTTCTTCAATTTATTTTTGAAAATTTAATCAATTTACCAACAAAGCAAATTTCCTTTTTCCCTATAACCTTAAAATAATAGAAGAAATCCTAACGTTCCTTTCAAAAATATTAATCAACTATTTCCAAGCCCTTGTTTTTTGGCTAGAGGAGAATCAAACATATCACGCATTCACGTAATGCAATTGGTACCAATATAGGGGGATGTTCATTTAAGGTGTTCTCATGATTGATTAATAAAGGAATAATATCGTGTCACAACATCATTGACATTGTATGCTCAACAAAATAACATTTTTACTTGAAATGAAAAAAAGGAACAACAAGAAAGTGCATTCAGCAGGTGACCATCTTTCTACTGAATATTATAGTAACTGATATGCTTGAAATTTTGTTGAAGCTTAATTTAAAGCATGCTTTGGGAACCACAAGAGCTACTTAGGGTGACACTATGGAAGCTACTTGCATGCAATTAAAACATATAAAAAAACAAAACCAAAGCCTGTGATCCAACTTAACTTTACCTATGTAGATATCAAAACATCTTGAATTTGAAAGAACAAAGGTAGCAACAATTGCGAATTCACTGTAAACATGAGCCACGCACCGCGTCAAAATATATGATGTTCAACTCATTGATATTATTACCAAAACAAAATATATGATGTTCAACTCATTGATATTATTACCAAAACACCTTCTAGCTAGTTTCATTAAAATCAGCGGTACATATGTGTGGAATTTATTTGCTGCTCTCTATCCATGGATTGTGTTCATATTTGACAAATAGTAACTATATGTATAAATGTGTTGTGATTGAGGCTTAGATATTTAGATTCACCTCACCAAGCCAAAATCCTTGATGTGCCATAGTCATTGCAATCAACTGGAAATTCTACTAAAAAACAATTTAGCTCACCTTGCAAATACAAGAGATTCAATTTATCTTGCAGCAAAAGTTAACTTACAACAATACAAACTAGTTTGAAAGCTTCTTGGACATATTTTCATTTGAAAAATGGCCATCAAAACAACCATCAACCCTTTGTCCTTCTGCTTGTAATTCTTGTACTTAGCGGTGAATAGTAATCTTNNNNTCATTATGTGTGTGTGTATATATTATGTATATATGTATATATATATATATATATTTATGTTAATTATTTTGTAGCTTAGATACATATAAATTTTTTAAATACTCTATTTCGAAATCTCATATACCTTTTTATGTTGACGCTTAACATCCTTGTGATTTAAATAGCCAATGAAAGAACAGGCATTTGTACGGGTCGGTACTATAGAATTCCTTGCTGATCATATAGAGCCACAAAGAGGGCCACAATGTTCTCAAGGTCCGAACTGCCCACCACAAGCTTGTCAACAATATTGCAGCCCTGGGAAAGGCTCGTGTCTAGGAAACTCGTGTTGTTGTAGTGTCTAATGAATGATGGCTTAATAAATACTAAATAATAAATGGTCGAATAATATTATCTTCCTCTATTATTCCCATCAATCCTGCTCAAGTTACATTATCACTTGTCTACTTCTCTTGGTTTTTCTAAAATTTTCTCCTTAAGGTATTTCTGAAATATTTTCTTTTGCTTTGCCAATGTCTTACTGATAGAGAATGCATGTAGGAAGTTATGCGATGCAACATTGATAGTCCAATGGATGATAAAGAAAAAGCGATAAATTTATTTCTTAGAAAAAGTTTGTGATCAACTATGAAATTCAAGGGATTGGTTTATGTACTAGCAACAGCTGATTCTTTCTAGTGAGTACTATAATTTTCCTTTTCATGTCTACTTCCGTGTGATGAAATCAGTAACTGAATAAGCAATGTATATGCTTAAGACATAACATACAAGTGTAAAAGTCATATGCGGGTAGACCATGTTTTGTGTTCTTGATATGAACTGCTACTTTGCCATTGGCAGTGTAATACTTATTATGCCAAAGCTAGCTTTAATTTACGTATTTTAGAAATTAAAAATTTGTAAAAATTTCTTTCATATGTGATGTCATGAAAGACTAAGGAAATAAAATGACGTTGATAACAACTGAGAATACCATTTTGAAAAGAAAATGACATTAGCATCACGTATAGTCTATAGCCATAGCTAGGCAGACCGGGAACTACAAAATGTAACAAACTGCACACTACAAACACGTGCTTGTGAAATTGGAATGAAAAGAATGGCAGACGTGTGCCTCAGTTCCAATCTCCTAAAAATGTTCACATAGGCACTACGCCTAGCATAGTGATGTAGAAAATCAGAGTGAGATACGGGCAAGCAAGCACTAGGAAAAAGGAGTGATGTGTGAAAATAGAAGGGAAGAACTCATTAGTAGAACAACATATTTATTATTGGAAAGGTTTGTAAGGCAGAATAAAGGGAAAAGTGATTCAATACAGATTAAAATACATTTTACGAAGTGAATTATTTAAATCCACATCCTATAAATTATAGTCCTGCCACATCAAACAGGGGAATTTTGCAGAAGCATATTCGTCATTGAATCCCCTTAGTTTAGAGATGAAAAATGGAAGGTAGATAAAGTTCAAAGGCCTAACTTACTTTACCCAACTTTGACCGAAATTGTGGACGATCGTCCAAAATTTTTATTTTCAAATGTCTACGCTGCAGATAATAAGGTAAATATAATTCCACAACAAATAACTACATTTGAAAGTGGATTAATACCTTTGGTTCACCGCCTATCAACGCGGTACTCCCTAACCTAAAGTTTGTTCTAATTTATGTCTTTTAGGCTTGTCAAATGCCCGAAAATTTCATCAGTACATAACAACACAAGAAGCACAGAAGGAAATACCATTTTTCTGAAGAATAGGATAACATTAATGTTTTCGAGAAGGAACGTATCATTAAATGCTACTATTTCAAATAAGTCAGTTTGTCTCAACAGCTTGCTTTTAGTCTGAGGCGTATATATTAATGGAATGAATGGAGTGAAGGGAGGAACATTTTAAGAGCCAACTCAATTTATTAAAATAATAAACCAAGTTTAAAAATTATACCACAAATTCTATGTTTTCCATTGTCTCCTAGGTGGACAAGAAAGAGAAATATCGCACTAACATGGAACAGAAAGAATGCGAAAGGCAGAAGCCAACTGAGCATATTGTAACTTAATATAAGCTAACTTATGAAAGCAACACAGAATCTCAATCAAAATCTTTGGGAATTGCACAGCGAATGAATTCAGTTTACATCTAACAACAGGCGGGCAAACTAATGTTACTAGTCTTACATAAGTTAATGGGTGCATCTCAGCTCTTGATTTCTTTTTTTAATTTATTTTTGAAAATTTAATCAATTTACCAGCAAAGCAAATTTCCTTTTTCTCAATAACCTTATAATAATAGAAGAAATCCTAACCTTCCTTTTATAGTTATTAATCAATTATTTCCAAGCCCTTGTTTCTGGGCCAGCAAACAATCAAATAGATCAGGCATTCACATAATGCAACTGAAACTAATATAGGGGGTGTTCATATGATTGATTAATAAAAGAATAATATCATGTCACAAAATCATCGACATTGTATACTCAACAAAATATCATTTTTACTTAAAATTTAAAAAAAATAACAAGAAAGTGCATTCAGCAAGTGACTCTCTTGTTGCTGAATATTATAGCAACTGACATGCTTGAAATTTTGTTGAAGCTTAATTTAAGATGTGCTTGGGGAACCATGAGGACTACTTAAGGTGATACCATACAGGTACTCGCATGCAATTCAAACATATAAAAAAAAAACAAAACTAAAGCCTGTGATCCAACTCAACTTCACCAATGTAGATATCAAAGCATTGTAAATTTTGAAAGAACAAAGGGACTAACAATTAAGAATTCAATGTAAACATGAGCAACATGCCACATCAAAGTCTACGATGTTTGACTCATTTGTATTATTACAAAAACGCCTTCTAGCTAGTTTCATTAAAATCAATGGTAGATGTGCGTGGAATTTATTTGCTGCTCTATATCCATGGATTGCGTTCATATTTTGTAAATAGTAAGTAAATGTATAAATGTGCTTGATTAAGGTTGAGATATTCAGATTCACCTCACCAAGCTTAAAATCCGTGATATGTTCATAATAATCGCAATTCATTGGAAATTCTACCAAAAAGCGATTTAGCTCACCTTATAAATGTAAGAGATTGGATTTATCTTGCAGCAAAAACAACTTACGAGGACATGCACGGGTTTGAAAGCTTCCTAGATGTATTTTCAATTGAAAAATGGCCATCAAAACAACCATCACCCCCTTGTCCTTCTGGTTGTAATTCTTGTATTTAGCAATTAGTAGTAATCTTAATTTCATTATGTAAATATATATATATATTTATATATATATACACACACACACACACATATGTATATCTTAATTATTTTGCAAATAGATACAAATAAAATTATTAAATACTCTATTTCGAAGTCTCATATACATTTTTATATTGACGCTTAGCATACTTATCATTTATATAGCCAATGAAAGGATAGGCGTTTGTACGAGCTACACGGTGGGTACGACAGAATTCCTTATTGATCATATAGGGCCACAAAGAGGGCCACAATGCTCTTTAAGTCCAAACTGCACGCCACAAGCTTGTTAACAATATTGTTGCCCTGGGAAAGGCTCGTGTCTAGGAAACTCATGTTGTAGTAGTGCGTAATGAATGATGCCTTAGTAAATAGTAAATAAAAAATGGCCCGAATAATATTATCTTCCTCTATTACTCCCATCAATCGTACTCCAGCTATATTATCACTTGTCTACTTCTCTAGGTTTTTCTGAAATTTTCTCCTTAAGGTATTTCTGAAGTATTCTCTTTTGCTATGGTATTGTCTTAGTGATAGAGAATGCATGTAGGAGGTTATGAGATGCGACATTGATAGTACTAAATGGATGATAAAGAAAGAGTGAGAAATTTATTTCTCAGGGGAAAAAAATTGCGATCAACTTTGAAATTAAGGGGATTGGTTTATATACTAGCAACACCTGTTTCTCTCTTGGCAATACAACAATTTTGCTTTCCGTTACTTATTTTGGTACGATGAGATCACCAACAGAATAAGCAATGTATATTTTTAATACATAACATAAACGTGTAAAGGTCATAAATAGGTCGGGCACATTTTGCATTCTTCAGATAAGCCACTAGAAAATTTGAAAAAATTTCTTGTTATGCAACACCAGCTTTAATTAAATACTTCAGCAATTAAAAATTTGTAAAAAATTTCTTCCATACATGATGTCATAACAGACTAACGAAATAAAACAACGTTGATGACAATTGGGAATGCCATTTTGAAAAGAAAATTACATTACCATCGCGCATAGTCCACAGCCATACCTAGGCAAATCGAGAACCACAAAATGTAACAAACTGCACACTACAAATACGTGCCTATGAAATTGAAATGAAAAGAATGGCAGAGTTGTGCCTCAGTTCAAATCTCCCAAATGTTCACATAGGCACTATGCCCGGCAAAGTGGTGGAGAAAATTAGAGTGAGATACGGGCATGCGAGCACTAGGAACACCATGTGTGAAAATAGAGGGGAAGAACTCATTATTTGAATAATATATTTATTGCTAGAAAGGTTTGTAATGTAGAATAAAGGAAAAAGTGATTCGATACAAATTAAAATACATTTTACGGAGTCGAATTATTTAAATCTGCATCCTATCAATTATAGTCCTATTATAGCACCCACGCAGGGGAACATTCGAGAAGTATATTTATCACTGAATCCCCTTATTTCAAAGATGAAGAATGGAAAGTAGATAAAGTTCAAAGGCCCAACCTACTTTACCCAACATTGATCCAAATTGTGAATGGTCGTCCCAAATTCATGTTTGCAATTGTCTACACGGCGGAAAAGGAGGTAAATTTAATACCGCGAGGCTTAAAGAATGTGTGAAACATACTTTAGTTGAGCACATAACACAATTTGTTCAAAACGAATTTCCCAAATTAGCACAAAATCACAATCAAGGTTGTATTTGAATTACATAGAAAATGACTCTAGCTTACATTTAATAGCAAATTGCGAAGTTGATGTTGCTGCTACTACTACACAAAGTTAATCCCTTCCTATCAGCTGTTGATTTAGAATCTAATTTATTCCTTAAACTTTGTCAAATGACTTAAAAAGGATGTGTTTTTCCGTTTTCGCCTACCTTATGTTGATATATGAAATGCAAACCTTCATTCCATAGTTATTATATTCTTAGGTTATTTCGAATATGTAGGATGTCAGGAGGTAGACAATCAAATTGAATTATGCATTCGCAATGTAATATCGAAACAAATACCGAAAATTCTTTTAGCGTTATGTCATTGTCACAAGCTGAGTTATCATTTATATTGTGAAGTAGAAAAATAAAAAATGAATGGAAACCGAAATTTTACTCCTTTGAATCTGGCACACATAGAGAACTAGCATGTTTATCTTCAATAGATTGAAGGCAATAGGAAAGGGAAAGAAATGGTTTAAGTCCTTACATCCATTGTTGCATATAAAACATGGATTGAGCAATGTGGTGGATTGCATCAATGTAGAACTAGAGGTAACATTGCATGATTTAAAACTCAAGTGTGCCTGAGTTGTAAACATCTAAAATGCTTATGTGTTAAAAATCAATGCATATCCTTTGTTGCTTTACTAAAGAAGTAAAATAAATAGAAAACATATTAGAATGTCATCTTCATTTTACAAAATTTCACAAAAAAATAACTACATTTGAAAGTCTATTAATACCTTTGGTTCACCACATATTGACATAGTACTACCTAAAGTTTGTTCCAATTTACATCTTTCAGACTTCTCAAATGTCTAAAAATTTCATCAGTACATAACAACACAAGAAACATGGAGGCAAATGCCATTCGTGTGAAGAATAGTATAACACCAACGTTTTCGAGAAGGGACATACCATTAAATGCTATTATTTTTATTTCAAATAAGTCAGTTCGTCTCAAGAACTTGCTTCCAATCTGTGGCGTATATATTAATTGAATGAATGGAATTAAGTAGGGAAATGTTTTAGAGCCAACTCAATTTATTAAAATAGTAAGTCAA